>JAULBY010036334.1:0-40222 GCA_032358315.1 Ophiocytium majus | reverse complement strand
GGACTTAGAGGCTGAGATCTGACACGGCGCAGCCCTGGACCTAAGCAGCCAGTTTTGGTAGTGGCGCACAAGTCACTGCTGTTGCTGGCTGTCACTGTTACTTGCTCAACACAATGGTCTCGGTGCTCGTTGTACAACTGGTATGTGCACACATGTAATTGGAAGAGCACACTCATGTGTGGGGTACTTGTAGTGTCGTCAAGTGCCTATCTAGGCCGACCGGACGTGGCATTAGGAAACGGAATAACATTAGGTCGGACATGGTAGTACGACCGCGAATACATTATGACACAGGGTGGGACACTTGTGCAGAAATGGAGGAATGAACTTTGTGTACTTGAAGTATGCAGTACACCTGTAGAACACGATTATAGGAAACCTGCTAGTGGCACCCGTGTGGTAGTTCTGGCATGCACGTACATGACTACGATGTGAAGGTGAGCTGTAAACCATCACTCATCCTTAGTGATGGTCAGAACGTATTTATTATAATGTTTGCACTACACGCCGTACAACGTACATGTGGATACGCCGCATAGCGTATGCAGATGAACGTATTTGTACGGCAAATACACCGTATATCGCATTTTTGGGCATAGAATTACGCCGTATTTTGTACTTCTGAAGTATAACGTATAAAATATGTTTTACGCCGTGACCCATACCTGCTCATCCTTGTCCACCGCGTTTGTTGTATTCCCTTGGTGCAGATCATTCCAATTGGGCTCAGGGACCTGAAGCCAAAGGGGCTGGTCATGGTCACCAGGCCGTACCTCGACTTCAAGGTGAGGCACCTGCTCAGCAGCAGGAATGCTGCTCAGCGGCCCAATGCCGCTCAGCGGCCCAATGCCGCTCAGCAGCAGGGATGCCGCTTAGCAGCAGGGATGCTGCACAGCAGCACGGATGCTGCTCGACAGCACTGATGCTGCTCAGCAGCACGGATGCTGCTCAGCAGCAGCGATGCTACTCAGTAGCATCCCATGGATGCTGCTCGGCAGCAGGGATGCTGCTCACCACCATCGATGCTGCTCACCAAATTTGGCTGCGCCCTGCACAAACTAACGCATGCTGCATGCAGCATGCAGCATGTGGCAGCGCACGGGGCGCGTGTGTGTCATGTGTTGAAGTGTGTGAACTCATCCCTGGCTTCCGCAGCGCGCTGATGTGTGCTGGTGTTTGGCAATTTTGGAGTTCAGTGTGCGAGCCCCACCTCGTTGCTTTGCACTCCTGGCACGCCTGGAGTGCACACCGCTGGCGCAGCAGGTCGCCGAGGTGCATGTGAAAGAAACCTAAAAGGCTGCTAAGCCCAGATACTGCCGTGGTTGGGGCAAAATGCCAGGCCGAAGCCTGCGGGGTGATTTGTCCACCTGGTGGAAAGAACACCTGACAGCCCCCACACCTGCACGCGCCGGTCAGTGTCCTTGAGGGCTAGGGATAATTCAAAGTACAACTTCCAACAGGGCTTACTTGTGCGATGTGCGCGGTAGTAGTTGGCGTAGCTCACCGTGTGAGCCCCTCTGCGCGCTTGACATTCCTGGCGCTATTGGCACGCATACCCCTGGCGCGGCAGGTCGGGGCAATGTTGGGCTCCTTCCAGCCGCGGGTCAAAGGCGCACCACACACGTGGCAAAATACGGTGCTCTACAAGTTTGGCAGCCCTAAGCTCATGCACATGTTGCAGCGCACTGAGGTGCATATGTGCGAATACTTGCGGAGCTCTTTACAGAAGCCTCATCGCTTTCCTTACCTCTGGCACTCGTGGCGGGCACACGCAGGTCGGGGACACGCTGGGCTCCTTCCAGACACGCCCCAAATATTTTGACAAATTACCGAGTTTTGCAACCCTAAGCTCATGCCACACGTTGCAGCGCACTGAGGCTCTCGTGTGCGCGGTAGCAGCTCATTGTGCGAGCGCCCTCCCTTTGCTTTGCGTTTCCTGGCACTCGTGGCGCGCGTGCCCCTGGCGCGGCAGGTCAGGGACATGCTGCGCTCCTTCCAGACGCGCCCCCAAAGCGCCCCACACACGTGGCAAAATACGGTGTTTTACAAGTTTCGCAACCCTAAGCTCATGCACATGCTGCAGCGTACGTGTGAACAGTTGCGGAGCTCACTATGGAAACCTCATCGCTTTCCTTACCCCTGGCACCCGTGGCGCGCACACGCAGGTCGGGGACACGCTGGGCTCCTTCCAGACGCGCCCCAGCAACAAGCCGTCCGTCGTCAACCCCAACTTTGTGGAGGACGGCCGCCCGCTGCCCACCGTCATCATACCCGTCACCATGCCCAAGGTGACCCGCGCGTGAACTTCAAGTATGGCAGCTACTATCTCATCATAGCTTAGCTACTCAGATCAATGACTTGTGTGGGGGAGGGTGCGTGTGACATTCAACTATGGTGGCTACCGTCTTGTCGCAACCTAGCTACCCGGATCAGTTACTTGTGTGTGGGATAGTGCATTACTTTGAGAGCCGCTCCAAGAGGTACAGCAGCGTTGACCCTAGCATTTACTACAGCCAATTACCCAAACCAGTGTGGGGGTCAGTCACCAATGGAGCCACCAAAAACCTTTGTCAAGGTCGACTCTGGAAAAACTCTTGGGTACAAACTGGTAGGTAAAACTTTGGTGGCAGGCACACCAGCAACCCCCAAAACTGTTTAATTAGGGTGTGTGTGTGGCGGCATCAGGCGCCCCACACCGAAGGCGAACGGCACCGCACCGTAGCGCTCAGGGCGGGTCACACACATGAGCTTCATTCACATCAATTGTTGAAGTTGCTGGTGCCTAGGGACTAATGCACACAGCCCCACAGCCTGGCGGCTGCGCGATGGCTTGCCCGTTTCCATGCCCCAGGTGTAATTGACAAGAGTTATGTGTTGCTGCGGACTTCATGAGGGCCTATGGCAGTTGCTTTCTGCCGTGTTGCTGCGCCCACGTGAGCGGCCCTTGGTTGTCACTGGCGGCCGTCCCACCACCACACCCTGTAGGAGGGTGTCTTGCTCCGTCGGCGACACCATCACAGCAGCCCGCAATTTGGTTGGCCCGGGGGAGACCACACACCGCTGCACCACGCTGGTAGCCCAGACTGCGGCCTCGGCAGCGGAGCGCACTCACCCCGCACTCACCCACCAGGAGGCTCACATGTACAAAATGTGTGTGTGTGTGTGTTTGCTTGCGCAATGTGTACGTGCAGGACCCCAAATTTGCGCTGTGCCTGGACGTCAGCGTCATGGACAGGTGGGCCACCGCCCCCCGGCTGCTCCTACCTGCATTATTCAGAAATGCTGGTGTCTTTGAAGAAAACTTGTAAAAGAAGGCCCCTGCAGTCGTTGGCGCTTGCACCTTGCTATCCTGCGCATGCCGGCCCCGGTGCTGCGCGCCCACTGCGCCACTTGTTGGGCTGGTTGTGCCAACACGTATTCTGCAGTGCCTGCTGCGGCACCAGTGATGCTCGTTCCGTACCGCGCACACGGATGCCGCACACAGACCAACGCGCAAAAACTCAGACGCCCGACGCCACAGCGCATGAAGCGTGTTGAAGTCTAGGAAATCCCCTGGCACTGTCCATGTCCGGCGACTGTGTCCACAGATGGAATGGTGCTGATGCTGCCATGCTGCTGCCATGGCGTGTGTGAGTGGGACGCAGGAAGCTGGGCGGGCTGTCGCACCAGCTGCTGGGCACCGTGTCCATACCTCTGGGCCCGTACGTGAAGGCGCCCGGCAACAAGCACTACAGGTAGGGGGGCAGCGTCTACACACACACCTAGGGTTGCCGGAATCGTGATTTTTTTTCAAAATTACTACGTAATTGGTAGCGTAATTTCGCCGTACCCTTATAAAACTTGCAAATATTTCCATAATGTTTTGTGCCCAGCACGGTAGGGCCATTACAGACGCGAAGGCGCTACAGGCTGCTGTAGGCATCCGCAGCGGGTATGATGGAATTAATATTGACCGTAATGTCCCGAAACTACGATTCCAGCAACCCTACACACGCCGCCACCCGCCACATCTGTGCTGCTTTGTCAGCAGTGGCCGTGCAGCGAGCCAGCTCCCGTGCAGGCACTTGCGCGCCGCTTGAAGAGCAGACACCGTATACAGCTCACCTCTGGTCAAACACGCAAAGATCACAGCCGCGGCCGCCACTGGCGTGAGTCCGCACGCCGGCCATGTGAATTCCTGTCGACCTTGCCGCAGTTCACTTCCACAGTCGCCAGCTCTTGCGCAGGCCGGTCCTGCATCCGCGGCATCAAGCCCCAAAGCATGCGCATCACGCATGCATTTGAGCAGGGAGATGCGGTGCGGATACTCTGACACTGCATGTCAGCCTCGCGGCTGCAACCCCGCCTACGGCTGTACGTAGATGCGCTGGGGCCACCGGCGTTGACCCAATGCAATGCACGGCCGCCAGCCAGCCTGCCACACACGGTAGCCCTCAACAGCGGTAGTGTTGCTGCTGCCCTGAAGCCCCCACCCCCCTTCTCACTTGCACCACCCTGCAGCCAGCCATGTGGTGCTGCTGCAGCGTGCTGAATGGGCATGGCGTGAGGCGTGCCATGGGGTAGGCTTCGCGGCCACTGTTGGCTCCTATTGACCGGCCGCTGCGCCTCTCGTGCGTCCACGCCCCCCCTGCAGCCCGCCCGGTGGCAAGCCCTTTGCCGGCAGCAACAGCAGCAACCCGTACGCGCAGGAGCCGCTCGTCCTGGGGGAGGAGCGCAAGGTAAGTTGAAGTTGCATGTTAAAGTTGTGCACAGCACGGTGCTCCTCCCGGCCCTTTGCCGATGTGTGGCTTGCCTGCGACCCCAAGCTGCGGTGGCAGCCATGCGCATGTGCGCAGCCGGCGCCACTGTTGCAAGGGCGGGGTGCCTGCAAGTAGACTCTGTATAGCGCCGCACGACTGCAGAGACCTTGCCTTTTCCTTGCGAGCCAGGTGGACACAACAGTCTGCCAGTTCCCATGCCACCACGCCCGCTGCCGCCACCGCCATTCCCGCCACCCCTGCCGCTGCTGCCACCGCCACTGCTGCCGCCGCGGCCACCACCACTGCCGCCACCACCGCCGCCACCCTCACTGGCACCGCCGCCACTGCTGCTGCCCCGCCGCCACCATCACCGCCGCCACTGCTGCCGCCGCCGCTATTGCTGTGTCTGCGCCGCTACAGCCGGGCAGGGCGGCGCTTGGCGGCCAGTCTGCGCCCACATCGAATGCCAGCACACCCAGGGCCGGCACAACGCCCATGGCGCAGTCGCCCGCGCGCGCGCGCCCTGCCGACGGCGGTGACAGCGCGCCTGGGCAGCCGCAGCAGCAGCAGGGCGGCGACAAGCGCGGGCGCAACATGGTGCGTCGCCGCCCGCCGTGCACTTGCTGTTGCATGGTCAGGGGGGCGTGCGGTACAATATCAGGCACCACTTTGGTGTATGTGACGGTGGTTGTGGCACGTGAGGGTTCCTGTGCCGGAGTCTTGTCAGCGCTCCCCTTTGGGTTGGTGCGTGGTGCTGGGGGTGGGGGTTGGGGGGGGGGAGGCAAAGGAGGCAGCAGACCCGCCCCAGGGAGGGAAACAATGTCCACAATACGTGCATGCTGCCGCACACGCTGGCAAGGGTGCATATTACACGGACTGCGCATGCTCTTCCCTTCCGAGGCACTGTCTTGCTTCACTTTGCGTTGCTGCACCACAATGGCACGATGTGAGCTCCAGCACACCACACCGCCTGCCGTGCTGCTGCGTGCCGTGCACCCTGCGCGGCGTGCGCAGTTTGACGAGATTGGGAGGGGACTCAAGGGCGCGGCGGACAGGCTCGTGAGCGACTCCTCTGCGTCCCCCTCTCCCAAGCGGTCCTCAAAGAACTCCCACAACACCTTCCTCAAGCAGCGCCGCCTCGCGGACTCCGGAGAGCCGGTGCGTACTTCAACACTTGAAGTTGTTGTGGGTTGACTTCTGTGTCCAGCGGTGCCGCCTTGCGGTCCCCTCTATCCGCACAAACTACTGATATTTTCTGTGGTGCAGCAGTTGAAGATGACTTCTGTGCATGGTTTCCGTTGCCTGCTGGCTGCAACAGTGCCTGATGCATGCTGCGTCGGTGTGTGCTGTGAAAGTGGGGCCAGCCAGCCACCAGGAGCCATCACCGCCAGGGAATATGGTCATGGAACCGGCGCACACCCATCACCTGTGCCCCGCCTCATCTCCTCATCTGTTATCGTTGCAGCCTGACGGCAAACTGCTGCCATCCGCATCCTCCGTCTGCGCTGTTGGTTTGTTGGTACGCGATGCAATCGTGTCTCGTTCTTTGTGTACCTTCCTTCACTGGTGTTGTACACATGTACTCTGCGGGCTGCATATACCCTGCTGCCCGTCGCCGCTTGCAAAGCGCCAAGCAGCGGGGCACCGTGCGCGTCGACATGCTGCCACCGTGTCAGTGATGCAGCGCAGCACTCCCCCGCTGCGTGCTGCGCACATCATTTCCTGTATCAATGCTCCAGTACCTTCTGGGGCGTGCCACCTGTGAGGAGGAGATGGAGTGGGTGCTGCGCAACACGCCCTTTGAGGACTTCCCCGTCTACCACGGCGTGAAGCGCACGGACAACGCGTTCGTCATCCCCTTCTCGCGCATTGGCTTCTTCAAGGTGGGCACTGCCTCTGAAGTGTTGAAGTTGGGGTAGAATTTTATGCTATGTAATAGTTATGTGCAGCACGCCCCCGTGAGGCCTCTCCCTCCTATCCCGGTTATGTGCAAGCACGCCCCGTGCGGCCTCTCCCTCCTATCCCGGCAGCAGGCGTGCTGGTGGTCATGATGGCAGGCTCCTTGCTGCTACCTGGCTCGGCAAGCATTACAATGCAGGCGCGATTGGTGTACCTGCATGCAGGACTTTACCCCTCAACTAGGATTTAAGGGCACGCCACAACTTCTTTGACGTGCCTCTTGTAGCGCTGGCTTCGGAAAGGTGGAGTAGAATCGTGTGCTCTACGCCTCTCCTCCCCCAGGTGTCGCACTTGCAGCAGTAAGCTCTCGTGGGCTGTTTGCGGTGCCGCCATCTGCTTGTAGATGCGCAGCTTTGCTGCACCTGTCATCACTGCCGCCACCATAGCAGCAACTGTTGAGCGCAGCTGTGGCACGGTGTTGTGCCGCGCAAGCGCGCCCACATTGCACCAGGGGTACCTGCATAGCTGCGTTTTCCAGAGAGCGTCGCTGTTGATAGTGCTCAGCAGCATCGAGCTGGTGCAGCACAGCACTGGGCCAAGCGAGACCACCCCCGTTGCGCCAGTATTGCTGAGCTGCCATTTCCCACATCCCGGTGCTGGCTGACGGCGCCAAGCATCATCACCACCTACAGAGTGCCGCTGGTTGTGATTACCATGTGACAAGACGCCTTTCACCCCTGATCGGCTTGCGGTGTTGCCACTCTCCTTGCGGCCGCTGCAGGGCATGGTGCGGGTGTACGAGCGCTCAGCGCAGGGGCGTGCGGCCGTGGACCCTCTGCCTTTTGACCCAATGGTGCTGAACAGGTATGTTACACCTCCTGCTGCTGTTGCTGAGCACTGCTGCGGCTGCTGAGCACTGCTGCAAAGCTGTTTTGCTGCTGAGCACCATGGTTACTGCTGAGCGCTTGTGTCGCTGAGCCTGACCTCTTTGCTGCTGATCACCATTGCTACTGCTAGCACTGCTGCCGCTGCTGCCACGCGCTGTTAACAGCGCTGGCGCCACCTCCAACTCTTTGCCAACTGTGCTGAGCACTGCCGCAACAATTGTGTGCTTCCGCTGAGCAGGAAGGAGCCCGTCGAGGTCCGTGTCTACATTCTCAAGGGTTCCAACATCGCCGCCACCGGCGGTGACAACAGGTACACACCACTGCTGCTGCAACTGCTAGCCTGTGCTGTAGGCACACACCAAAGTGGCAAAAGGGGGGGGGGGGGCTTGTCACACAACAGGTGACGTATGGTGGGCACAAATCTTATCACAGCCATTGAGTGGTCTGTGGCTGCTTCACCACTCCCGCGGGTTGCAGGTCAGCGCAGCAAAGTATGCGCGGGTGCCTTGTGATGTGCATGCTGCAGTGCGCGGGCGAGACAAAACAACACGCCGCCCTTAGCTGTGCGGCAGCTGTGCTGAATTCCACCGCTGTGTTTTTCTGCTGCCCCCCCCCCCCTAGGAGCAACCCGTTTGTGACGTGCAAGCTGGGCAAGCTGGAGACCAGCGACCGCGACCAGCACCTGAAGAACCAGGCAAGCGCGCCACTCCGTGTATGTTGTGATCACGCATGCACGCGCTTGCACCGGAGGCACTCACGTGCATGTGCCAGGCATGCACCGCTGGACGCATGCCACAGACGCGGCCGACCGCTCCGGGCTGACAGTAGTCGGCGGCATGCTGAGCAGCAACACGGCCACTCCGTGGCTTTTGCATGCGTTGCGTGTCACCTTTACGCTATGACTGTAGAATGCAGTCCCCATGAGGGTGCAGGTCCAGGAGGCAGGCACATTTTTGGAACCCGCGGATGCACCAGCCCCATGCCCCTGCCCCCTCTTCCCCCTCTCTCCCCGCATCCTGCACGCCCGCGTTACCCTGCACGTGAGCTGTGTCCACATAAACACACGTGAACATGTGTGATGAATTTACGTGTGCTTGTCCATGCGCAGCCACCCTGCACGTGAGCTGTGTCCACATATGTACATGAACACATGTTTACATGTGTGGGGTGAATTCACGTGTGCTTGGTCATGCGCAGTCGCTTTGCACACGGACACAGGTCACGTGTGAGCTGTGTCCATGTATTAACACACATGAACATGTGGGGCGGTGAATTCACACCTGCTTGTTCATGCACAGGGCAAGGAGGTGCGCATCTTCCGCCTGTACAAGCTCGACACGGTGTTCCCGGGGCCGTCGAAGCTCGAGGTGTCTGTGTACGACAGGGGGCTCTTTGACCAGAAGCTGGGGACCACCATCATCGACATCGAGGACCGCTGGTACAACCCGGTCAGTTTCGGCGTGAATGACAGGGCACACTAGACACTAAGGGGATTTGTTTCGTTTACAGGCCATGGAGCCGCAACAGACACTGTGTTACATGTGATGCACGCATGCATGTTCATTGACGCAGCCCCACACCCGTGTGTGGTAGCAGCATGTCCCAATTGTGCAGGCATATCATGTGGCACCTCCACAGGCACTGCTTCCATGTGCTTACCACGCCGCCTGGGCAGAAAGTCTGGGCGGGACAATGCAAATGCGGGCTGCTCACTTTGGGAATCACTTAAGCAGTCAAGTAAGTGACGTACCTTAGCAACAACTATACATGACAACGCAACGCATGTGGGAGGTAAGCATTGTGGGAGGCACCCAGTAATTATTCAAGCTTCCGCCCCGCGCGACTGCCTAGAGACATGGTGGTATGCACACAGACCGTCGGCGCTGACCACATACCAGTGTTGCCGGCCTACCATGTGCGCGCAGAAGTGGCGCAGCGGCGAGCTGTGGGCGATCGAGCCCGACGAGGACGGCAACTACTCCTTTGAGCAGCAGGAGGCCCTGAAGCGCGACCTCAACACGCCCGTGGAGGTCCGAGAGCTGTGGATGGAGACCAGCGACAACCCGCGGGTGCGTATTTTTGTGGAAAATGCCGGATTGTAGCAGTGCCAATTGGTAACCACGGCCACACACCTGCAGCATTGCTGCAGGCAGAGCAGAGAGCCAGCCGGTCAAAGGCTGTGTGCTGGTGCTGCGAGCAGCCTGTCACCCTCATGCCACACGGTGCCATGGTAATCATCCATGCTATCACATCAGGAAACACAGGTGAGGAGTGTGAATGCAGCGAGGGGCAATCGTGCATGACTTGACTACCTGCCCTGGGCCAGTGATAAGCGCAGGTGAAAATAGGCAGTAGCATCTGTCTGCTGGGCTCGGCTCTGAGGCATGCGTGTCACCAGCTGCTGGTGCTGCCCAGCTGAGCACAACTGCACGTGCTGTATCCCTCCTAACCCCCCCCGCCCTCCCCAGGGCATGCTCAAAATGTGGGTCGACATCGTGCCCAAGTCACTGCTGGACACGCACCCGGCCGTTGACATCACGTGAGCACAATGCCGCTGCTGTCGCCTGTTTGTTAGTGACCGCCCTGGCTCGCAATGGTTGTGCCGAATCAGAGGGCGGCGGGCTGCGGGCTTTGTGTCACGCGCGGGTGTGCGCTCACGTGTGCATGCAGCGCGTGCGTGCAGTGTAATGCAGAAACTGCCAGTTGTGCATGGATGTGCTTACGTGGGACCAAGTCTAGGCATGCAGGCAGCATCTGTCACCACAGGTGGCGTGCACCGCGGGCGCCTTGATGCGCAGGTGGTGCCGTACCTGCCACGCCCTGCCTCACCATGGCATATGCTAGTGTCGCTGGCCGAGCTCTTGGTGCTGCCTGCCAGATTTGCTAGTGCGCACGGCATCACAACATGCTGCTGCTGACGCTTAAAACTGCTTGCAAAAGTAGACTACTACCACTCTCCTCTGATGTTGTAAAAATATATTGTTGTGTATGTGGTGTTGTGTGCAGGCCACCGCCGGCGGTGCCCTACGAGCTGCGAGTCATCATACACAAGGTGCGTGCAAGTGACAAACACTGCATGCCTACTTGATCTGCCAAAACAGGCAGTCAGCGGAGAAGGGGATGAGCTTGCAATAGCTGTCTTGGATGTCCAGGCTCCTTTTTGTGCTGCGGCTTGCAGAGCCTCCCTGAAAACCGAGGCTGTCTCTTACCTCCGGTTCCTGTACATCCATAAGCGTAGGAGCACTCTGGCCATTCAAACTAAAGCAAACATAGAAAAATCCGGACATCACAGACAGCCTTTGCAAGTGCAGCCCCCTTTCCGATGGCTAGCTTCTGCGCAGCTGCAGGATCCAGGAAGTGCCTCCCAGGTCGCAATGCCAGCTGCACAGGGGCAGCCGGTTCTGTGAACCGCACTGCTTCGTGAAAGAGGTTCGTCGCACAGCTTCAACGAAAAGGTGGGCATGGTGCGGGCGGCAACCTGCAACCGGGAAGATGCCGCCAACACATGGCTGCAATAAGCATACCATGTTGCGCCCTGATGCGCCAGCTGGCACCACAACATTAACGTCTCTGTAATGGCTGTCATGTGCTTGCAGGTGCGTGAGTGGCAGCGGCCCGGCGACACGGCCACCAACATGACTGACCTCTTCTTCAAGATGAAGCTGGGCGGCGGCGATGACTGGCAGAGTACGGTGAGTGTGCGCCCAGCAGAAGACTGCACCGGCGGGCGGGGGGGTGCTGCCAGACGAGACCTGAGGCCGCGACTGTTCCCCCTTGAGGTCTCGCTGTGTGCCTGTTGCTGGTTGGCAGCAGCACCTACTGTGCTGAGCACACCAGAGGCGCGGTCTCTCCACACACCCCTCGTGTCTAACCAGTGCATAAAAGGCACATGCTGTTACCACTTCTTGCGCAGTGTGCACTGCTCGCCCAGTGCTGAGCGCATATGGGCACTTTGTGCCTGCTGCACGCAGTCTCCCCCTGCTGTGTGCCTGTGCTCCCTGCACAAGCTCTCCCTGCCTGCCAAGGCAGCGGCTGCAGCTGCAGGCAGCGTGTGCGGCCGCACCCCATCCTTTACCTTCATTTGCAGACAGCGCCGCGGGCTGAGTTAGTGGCACATTGGTGGTGCAAATTCCAGCCAATTCTCCTTCTAAGTAAGTATTTTAGCCTTTCATTGAACCAAAATTGTACCTGCGGAGTAAATGGTACCGACAAACTGGAACAGGAGTAGGTCATCTTCACTCACAGCTTGGTAATCTATTGGCTCTCAGCCTTCTCTCGGGCGCTGTGTGCTGTGCTGCACCGCGCGTGTCGCCCCTGCCTGCGCCCCCTCCGCAGGACACCCACCTTCGCGCCCACCAGACCATGAGCTTCAACTGGCGCATGCGCTGGGACGTGGACCTGCCCGTGGACGCAGACAAGGTGCGCACCACGCGCCACTGTGGACCGTTCTGAGGAACGTTTTGCAGGCTGCTGCGTTCTGAGCGGCATTGCAGGTGGTGCGCACCACCGCTTAACAAAAGCGCAGGCATCTGCAACCAGGGGGGGGGGTATTGGGACCTGGAGGGGAGGGGGGGGCGGGGCGGGCTGTGTATGCATGTGCTGCGCCTGCTGCTCTTTTTCGCAGTTGTTGTGCCTGTGCTTCCCACAGCAAGTGTGCGACGGCGGCCCAATCCTGCACGTGCGCACATTGCAATTGATGCCGCGTTCATTGCCGTCACAGCCAATGCTGCACCGCTGCCTACAACTGCACGCCTTGTTTAGCGTGTTCACTGTCCCTGTCCGCTGCGTCTGCACAGCTGCTGCTACTGACAACTTGCATTGTTTGTGCGGGGGAGCAGGAGAGCGCCACGGTGTTGACCCTGCAGGCGTGGGACTTCGACATCCTGTACAACGACATGCTGCACGAGGAGAAGCTGGACCTGCAGCACTTTTTTGCAGAGGCAAGCCGGTCATGATGGGCGCTGCATACCATAACATTACTATATATTTGTATGTGCGTGTGGAACTATTTCTCTCAGTCACCATCCTAACCCAGTATGTGTCCACCAGCATGCGTGTGCATAACAATTGCAGACGCACATGTCCCAGTGTACTATGTGTGGCGAGGATTGACAGCCGTGGGTGGGCCCAGGAAGTGCTACCACGGCTGCCTGCAGGGGGCACCTGTGTTGTGGCGGATGTGTCTGCATACTGTTCCCCACCTGCGGTCAGGCACCCTTACCTGCTGCCATCACACGTACCCGTGCAAATGAATGAATTGGCCCTGTTACGCCACAGGCGATGCTGTCCACGGATGGGGACCCCATCCACCTCTTCCCGCTGGAGCCCACCGATGACGATGCGGTCACCTTCCACGTGGCGGTTGAGCAGTTCCAGCAACGCATGGGCGAAGGCAAGTGCATGCGCATGCTACTTTTTCGCAGGAGCGGCGTGATGCTGTATTGACCACTGGGTGGCGCTGGCAATCCACCGGCCTCCAGAGTGCATGTTTGCATCAGCCACAGGGCGGCGAACACGCACCAGTCACACAACAGCTTTTTGGCACGCGCCACTGTGCAGGCCACCTGCTTCATCACGAGCTTGCAGCAGTCCTGCTCTCTGTTTTCGCAAGCTGTGTGGTGGCCCTGAAGTGGCGGCGGCGAAGAAAGCGGTGGGCTGCAGCATGCTCCGCTTGCGCCTGGCCATTTGCGCACATTTGACGCAGCCAAAGGCGCGCCCGCCCCCCCGTTGCCTCCAGTGCCTCCATGCCATGCCTTCATGCATGCCTGACACCACTACTGTGGGTTGGCGCCCGTAATTGTTCGCATGTATACGCAATGTCGGTGGCTGCATGCTCTGGGCCGGTTGCAATCAAGTCACTAATGCATACCGCAGCATACGCACTGGGCGGTGGTTGTGTGTGTACCAGCAGCCGCAGCAGCCGCAGCAGCCAGGTGCAGCATTGTCCAATCCGCATGCTTGCAGAACTGGCGGTGCCACCTCTGACTTCTGCAAGGTTGGCGCGTCCTGCCCTTCTTTGGCGCCCCCCCCCCCCCCCTGGCATGTCTGTGCTGCTGCTTGCACCGCACGCCGCGGCAGCCGCTCTCAAGAGGCAAGAGGAGGTGGACATGTGAGTCGGGCAGCAGCGCCCGCAGCACGTAACAAAACCACAGCGGCGGCAATTTCATCACTGTCTGCTGAGCATAGCACAGACCGCGCACAATGGGTGTCATTGTGCCTTGCATACCGTTATGGTCAACATGGCAGGGCATTCAGCAGCCGACGACACTGCCGGCGCCCCCCCCCCCCCCCCCCCCATTAATGCGTGTTTGCTCCTCTTGTAGTGGACTGGTAGTCGCGCGAGCCTGCAGGCACTGTCACCAGTGCCCGCGAGCTGGCACGCGGCTGCGGCGTGGGTTGCACTGGCCTGGGCGCACTGGCACTCCATCAAAGTATGGCGCATACAATGATAGGCATAGGTATGCACAGCATGGTAACTTTTTTTGTATCAGATCCTTCCATTTTGGCACCATGGCATGCAAGGTAGCCATGCGATAGGGCATAGTCACCAGATGCATCAGGTGTTGCCAGTGACATTTCACTCACTGCCGCTGTGTCGCGCTTGCATGCCTCAGGCTGGAGGAGCAGGGCGATGTGGATGCTGCAGCCAGCCTGCGCTACACGGGGACGCTGCAGCCCTCCGAGACGGCCACGCTGCTGGACTACAAGCGCAACTCGGTGAGCGCGGCCGCAACAACCGCAACAAGCCATGATGCCTGGCGATGCGACACACTGTACTTTGAAGTACCCATGGTAGTCTTTGTTGTTGCGCACTTTTTCTTGTTTTCACACAGTGCATAGGGTACATATGCAAGTGCATACGCGGAGCACTATGTGCATATACGACAAAAACCATATCAACTACTGAAGTACTTTCTGCGTGAGTTGCGGCTCTGCACTTTGCTAACAGTACTAGAAATGTGCTAATACAGCAACTTACCTGCTGCCGCCGGCATGGTGCCCAGTTTTGCCAGGATGCTGTTCCAAGACAGTGCAACACAACACACTGCTCAAGTAGTAAGCCTCTTCCGCGCGTTTTTGCACACACCAGGGCAGGTGCCACCATGTGGCGGTGTGCTCTTGTCCGCCTCGAAGGCTGGTGTGACGATGTTCTACCGCCCTGCCACAGGCAGACCACGGGCATCGAGGGGCGGGGCAAACTCAAGTAGGGCCAAGCAATGTGATACCTAGTACTTAGGATGCCATTGTGCCTAGAGACTCGTCCTCAGTACACCGCTTCTCACATGACTGGACTAATTTGGCAAATGGTGGCACCATGGCATGGCAGTCACGCCTGCGTCGCCTCACTTGGTGCTGCGACAATGGCTGCCTGCACCGCTCACACCTTCACCTGTCCTATCCCGCGCACTCTATCCCTTCGCGCTCCATCCATGTAGACCCTCTATGGCAGCTCCATGGGCCTGACGTCCAATCTGGACTCGCGCAAGCGCCGCCGCGAGAAGAACAAGAAGAAGGCAAGCGCCCACACATACAACTGCTACGCTGAGCATTCCATTTGCGCCGCCGGTGGGCAGCGATCGTGCACCCTACTGCATTGGAGAGGTGGTACCTGCTGCAACCGCCTGCCCTCCGCTGCTGAGTGGCTTGCACACGCGGAATCAATGCTCAAGTGGCTAGGCCGGCGCCGACACAGCCCTCCCTGCCACCAGTGAAATGCATTATGCACCCTGCCCACCATGCGGTTCTGCAGGAGCTAAGAAGTCTGAACCTGGGATGGTGTTGTCCTGCAGGAGCCCACTACTCTGAACCTGGGACGGTCTTGTGTGGCACAGGTTGCGCTGCTGCGCTGTCCTGTTGCACTGCCCAGTGTTCATTGTGCTAGCCCGGGCAACTGTTTGTTTTTGGTGCTCAAATCTATGCGCTCGTCGCTCAGTGCCTGGCAGCTGCTGCCGTTGGCGCTGCCGCCACCACTGCTGCTGCCGTTGTTGCCACCGCACCGACTGCCACTGCCTCTCTCCTACCGCTGCTGTATTGAGTAACAACTGTTGTCTGCCGCTGCTGCCATCACTGCCTTTGCTGCCACTGCTGCCACTGCTGCTATGGGCACTGCTGCTGCTGAGCAGATTACGGTGTGGTCCAAGGTGAAGGAGGGCATTGGCCTGGGGCCCGGCCCAGAGCACTCTGGCTGGATCAAGCTGCAGGGAGTGGGAGAGGTGCGTAGAGCCGCCAACACACCATTTCCCTCATATCATGTGTCACCACTACGGCCTCTGACCCCTGGCAGCAGCACCTACTGCAGGTAGAGGGGCACGCAGCTGCTCAGCGCGTGTGCTTCAAGCGGCTGCCGTGCGCAGTTGCTGTGTAAGCATGCAGCGCGCTCCAACACGCCACATACTGGGACACCATGCCCCCACTGCATGCAGTGTGTAGCACCTCCCCCATGGGTGCACAGTTGTCATTGGCGGTGGCCTCACTACCACCCGTATTTCCAGACACTTGCCGCCGCAGGACAGCAGTGCTACCACAAACCTGTGCCCGGGAGTATGCGAAGCCGCACGCTTTCATGTGAAGCCCCACCCGCCGCTGTGCCTGCCTGCCACACAGTGCCAGGGTGCCGTGCGACGCAGTGTGCCCTGTCCTTTCTCTCACATCTTCTGCTGTGCACATGGTCTGCAAGAGGGCAGCTCCTAGACAAGGTGCAAGCGGCTTACAGGTCTGTCTCGAGTCTCAGACTCCAGCTGATACCTGACCGCACAACACACAAGCACCAAACCACGGCTCTGCTCGCTGCCACCGCAGCTGCTGAAGTCGTGAGAGATGAAGTCGCTGTGCACAGCGGCTGCTAACAACTCCCTGCTCGGCACGCCCCATGTGACACACCACACTGTGCGTGTTGCTCTGTGTGGCGCTGGGCGCAGGTGTGCATGAGCGTGGAGCTGCTCAAGAGCGCGCAGGCCAAGCGCATGCCCGCCGGCGACGGGCGCAACGAGCCCAACGCCAACCCCTACCTCCCGGACCCCGAGGGCCGCCTGGACCCACGTCGCATGCTCAACCCCATCTACGCGCTGCAGGCGTGCCTGGGCAGCGGTGAGCTCAGCAGTCGCCCCCAAACAGCTCAACTTCCAGTGTACTTGTCCACAGACAGGGGTTCATGTCCGCGGCGGCTTAAACTAGACAATATTGATGAATTCGTGAGGGCGTGAGCGGCAGGAGGGCCGCTGCGTGCGGGTAGCGTGCGCTCGGCAGCAGAACTTGGTTGGAACCTGGCTGCTGTGTAAGCATTGCTACACGTAAAGAACAAGCTACCTTTCGATACTCTGCCGACGTCCAGAGCACCTGCACAAGGCCAGGTACGTCAGCAGAATACTACTAGGAAGTGCATATGTACCGGTAGTATACATGTACCTACACAGCTATGTCATATACTTCTTCTGAAGTATGCCACACAGGCTGGGATGGCAGCCAATTCCGCGTAGGGCAGTGCACACTCTTGCCGAAGCATTGCCCGCACGGCAGTTCAATTGTCCGATTGCTTTTGCAGCACGTGCTCTATGCAAGGCTGGGTATGGACAGACACAGACGTGCATATAGCTGTCACAATGGCAGGCACTGCAACTGGACCAGGTGGCAATGCTCACTGGCATCAGCTGTTTGGCAAGTTGGTGTGCTGCCTAGTGGTTGCCTGCACACATCCCTCACTCCAGCCTGAAAGGTTCCATCGAGTCATTGACGCCGGATATCTTATTGGTCACGCCACTTTATAAGCCATAGCTCGACCCCCGCTGCAATTGTGTTGCTCACACATGGTGCTGCCGGGGCGTACCCTGCCACGCGGCCGCCACCACTGCCGCCCGCTGCCGGCGTCACGCAGGCATCGTGTACAAGATGACTGGCACCCTGATCATTGTGGGATTGATCGCGCTCATGATAGTCCTGGGCCCGACCCTGACCGACTTCATTATCATCACCACTTCTGTGCCCTTTGGCGGATTCCTGGTGAGTGCACTAGCAGGGAAAGGGGGGTCAAACACCCAAGTGGAGTTATTACTTCGTGTTGTGAACAGTGGCTGTGAAGTTTTGTCGATTCTCGCATCTTACAGACTCAGCCAGCTAGTTGGGGCTCGCACAAAGCGCTGCTGACTCTGGCGGCTTCGCTCACGCTTGTGCCGACCCATGAGCCCGGTGACACATGCCTAAATGACGCCCAGCACCGGGTACCAGCCGCAGCGCCACGCCCAGCAGGACAGCCAATCGCATTCACCCACCCCAACACTGCCGCTTGCCTGGGGCACTAGATGCAAGCGCTGGTGCTGGTGCCGCTGTGCTGTCCCAGTGGACCCTGGCACATGCGCTCGCTGCAGTTTTGCCTTTGCGAAGGCAGTCACACAAAAGGCGAAGGGAGACGGCTGCAGCATGAGTTGGTTGCGCCTTACTCGTAGCCCTGCAGCCGCAAGTGCAGTTTTCTGCCAATCGGGCAGTATCCCTGTGTGCGCCGTGCCTGTGGCTGCGCCGCTTGTGATAACGATGACATGGCTGCCTGCCGCGCTGCCATTACGGTACATAAAAGCTATAGTGCACAGCACATCAGCTCTGGCACCGTGCGAAAGCACATGTGCCATTGGACATTTGCAAACCACTACTTGTGCAGTGTGACCCCCAGCACGGCTGCAGCCAAAATCCTTAGCTGATCCAGCAATGGTGTATCCAGCGGCTAACACGTGCCCCCTCGCCGCCACTGTGCGCGCCGCACATGCACAGATCTCCGTCATCGTGGTCATGTCGCTGTGCGGCTGCGCCCACGCGTCGCTCACCTGCGCGAGGCTGTGCGGTTGCTTCGAGAAAGACGAGGAGCCCGAGCCTGAGCCCGACGTGGAAGCGGGGCACCGCGGCCGCCGCAAGTCAAGCCGGCGGCCGTGAGCCCGCAGGCTCTATCTTCAGCTCGGCGCCTCACAGCACTGGGCAGCAGCGCAGGGGCCTCTGACAGCTTCGCGACATGCGGGCCTCGCAGGCCGTTTGCAGATGTCACAGTGCGCGGTCGCATGGTGTGAATGGGCGCTTACAGGCCGCAGCCGGCCTCCAAGTTGCAAACGGGGCATTCAGCAGCAGCAGCCGGGCCTTGCAGCCGGGCTACCGGTGTGCTGCCGGTCTGCCTGTAGGTGTTGCCTGCAGCTGCCATGTCTTCTGCAATCCGAAGACCTTGCATTGTGTGTGTACACAGACTCGTTACAGGTCAGCACCCCCCCCCCCCTCCCCACAGCTGCCCCTGCCCATTCCCTGCAGGTGCCACACGGTACCAGGGAACTTGAAGCATGTGGCAACGGCAACGATGTGTCTGCTCCACGATACTACTTGAAGTACATAGCGTGACATGGCCGTTTTCACCGCTAGCCTGCCGGGCAGGGGGGTTCCGCATGCGGTGGCAGTGGTGGACCGCCAGCGATAGTGCGCCCACATCCGATTTCCCTGTAGTCGGTTGCCCGCCCTTTTTCGTTTCCAAGACCGAGTGTCTGGCTCTGAGCGGGTAGTGGCAGTGCGTGGGATTGAGCACTTTCGTGCAGTTTTGTGCGCCACTTTGCAGCAGTGTGTGTTCCAAACCAGCGCTGGTTGCGCCGTGACGCGTGCGCTGCACCTCGGTGTTGCTTTCTGAGTTCGCCTTCAGCTTTTAAGAAGCCTCTTCCTCCTTGAACTTCGTGTACCACTTCCAGCTGTTGGCGCTTTCCGGGCTGCATCCAAGCAATGAAATAGTTCGGCCCTGATAACCGTGTCTGCATCTTGCGCCCCGCCCCCTCCCCCTGGTTGCGCGCTGGCTGTCGCTCCTGCGGCTGGTGTGCCTCTAGGGAATCGCCTCAGCAACTTGCACGTTGGGTGATGCCGCAGCTGCGCATGCTGAGCGCGCAAAAACGCCATCATATGTGGCCCAGCACCGCAAACTTCGCCGCCAGGTTGGGCAAATGGGCAACAATTGCTGCAGTCGACTAGCGCATCACGGGGGTCACGCGTGGCACGTGGCCTCCTTTGGAGCAAACGCTGCAGTTGGTGTGTGGCCACATGGGCCACGGCACATGGCCTCCCTGCTACTGTACTTCAGAAGTATGTTGTTCGAAGTGCTTCGTACTTCGGAAGTACTACTAGTAGTATATTATAAGCATGTTTGCGATGCCAGGCACACACGTACACACAAAAGAAGCAGGCGTAACGCAGCCCCACCTGCCCTGCAGCCTGCCCTGCAGGCTAGCGGTGTGAGCCGGACACTCCGTTTTCCAAGTTGTGCCATGCCACACAAGCTGGTAGCAAAAAAGTGGCATGTGTCGATTGAAAGAGTTGGCAAGACGCTCGCAGCCGGCACCAAGTAACTATAACGGCATGCTCTGGCGCAGTATGCTTTCAGTCAGGGCATAAACGCCAAATGACCGCGCATGTCGCCGCACGGTGCACTGAGCTTGACTGGTGCACAGAGGGCAGGAGCGGCTTAGCAGCAGTGCACGCGCACCTGCGTGTGAGCACCACGACTTGCCGAGGAGCGGGTAAGGGAAAACGTACAACGCGAGTGTCAACGGGGAAATAGGGTTTGTGGCGTGCAGCACGGGGGCCGGTGCTGCACGCAAGCGAGGTAGCCTCAAGGCGGCAGAGGGACAAAAGTGTATGTCTTGCTACACGCTGCCCTTTCATGCCAGCTAGTGGCTGCTCCTGCCACTAGCCACGACACATTTCTGGGTGGTTCGGCTCTACAAGTCGTTTTTGTGCACATCCAGCCACACCGAGCTGCCGAGACCCGTTTTGGCTATGACTAATGACGGTCTTGGCGGCTTATCGTCTTCCATGTCGCTCGGCACCACAGGCGCCTCTCGGCTCACAGCGATCATGGGCCTAACGGGTCTGGTCTTGCCGGCCCCAGACGAGGGCGGCTTCAGTCCGAACTTCAATGTGTCCTCATCCTCATCATTGCTGAGTCCGCGCGGCGGCCGCAGACTCAGCGTCGTCGCCAGCGCCGCCACGTGAGTGTCCTCCCTCAGGAACCCGCGCATTATAGCCAGAGTCTGTGTTAGCGGAGGCTGCTGCTCATGCGCACGCGCCTTGGCCTGCGCTCTGCGCGCCGCCTCGGCATCCCTCTCCTCTGGAGTCATGCGGTCGGCGAAGAGCAGACGGCGTAGCGCGCGGCGCGTCGCGCGCACGGCGTTGCCGACAAGGGTGACCAGCGTGTTCAGGTACAGCGGCATCATCACCACGGCGAGCGACGTCAGGACAAGGACCGTGAAGAGACTCTGCATGGAATTCTTGGCGGACGGGTCCTCGGAGTAAGCCGCCACCACCAGCAGGCACATGGCCGCCACGTCGCATGCCGCAGCGGCGGTGTTGATGATGAAGACCGCGACGTTGGCGAAGGGGCGACCCACGACCAGCACGCCTAGGTGGGCGACGCTGGCGACGAGGAAACATGCGCCCACCATGGCTTCGTTGTCCCCTGACAGTCCCGCCACGACGCCCAAAAACAGCATGCGGAGAAGCTTCCACTGCGTTGCGGGGCAGCATAGGGCAGACCAGGTGGTGGGCGGAGGTGCGGAGGTTTGGCAGGTGAAAACAAGGCGTGGCGGCGTCTGCATAACCTGGTTGCACATGTCATGCTGCGACGTTCGCCACAACACACGTGCCATGGCAGGCTCTCACTGATAAGCGCATTTTCTTCCGCACTTGCACGCAGACGAAATGCACGCCTGGTGCGGATCAAAGACATCACAATCACTATGGCGGCAGTTGCAGCCGGTGCTGTGGTGAGCGGTTCCGAGTCGGGTGGTGGCCCCATAGCAGCAGCTGCTGCTGCGGCGAGCGGTTCCGAGTCGGGGTAGTGACCCACCGCGACAAACCACGTGCCCATCTGCGTGTAATCCACAAAGAGGGGCTCGAAGCCAATGCGCATGCGGCGCGCGTCGATGTTCTTGGGCGCCGCCTCGTCGCCAGCCGCGGCTGTCCAGGTGCCATTCAATCCCCACTCAAAAATGGGCTTGCCGTCCAGGCACGCCTGCGTCATGCCGCGGACGAATCGCCGAGGCAGCGGCTGAGACCTAGCCAGCGGGTCCTCTCGGAAGGTCAGGCTGGGATTCCGGCAGCCCAGGTGCGTGCCCACCAGGTAAACCACGTAGCACAGCATGAGGAGCGGGTAGAGCGCGAGCAGGACTATCCCCATCGCAGCGACTGCGGCACTGTCAGCGGACATGGCTCGCGACTGCGCTTTGACGGCGCCCTGTCAGGAGCCAGGGTGTGTGTGCAAGGGCGGGCGGCATCAGCGGCAGTGCGCGAGCAATGACCCGCATGCACACTGCTGAGCATGGTCATTGGAAACAAATTGTGCGAGAGATCTGGCAGAGGTGCATGTCCGACTCGCCGAAACTTGCGGTTTGAACACCAGCGACACACAATGGGCAAGCAACAGTACATGCCCCAACACCATCAGGTATGCGCTGCCTGATGTAAACCTGCGGACGCACCACCCTCGCGCAATCGCAGGTGTGCGCGAGCGCATGCTGCCAACCAACACCACACCGTTCACCTGGTAGGCAAAAACCAGCCACGTCAGCTGGAAACGGGGGAAGTAGTGCAACACGCTGCTGCTCGCGCCCTGATACCGGACGAGGTCTTCGGCGGACACCTTGCTGGAGCTGTTGCCCTCCTGGAAACGTCGTTTGCTCAGCGCCCGTGCCTGCGCGGCGAGGGCATGCGCACAAACAAAGACAACAGAGTGACAGGTAGGTGACAGTCAGTGGACAAATACTTATTCCATTGCCAATGCACCTGTGTGCGATAACAAGCGGTGGAATCGGAAGGATTTGCAAGGAGACCTTCATATGTTCGTGTGTTCCATTTTTGCCCTCTCTCAATGAATGTCACCAGCTTTCCTTTGCCCACCTGAGCACGCCCTCGTGATACAGCCTCAGTTTCACAGCTGTGCTCATCTGTACACCGGCCCCAGCGCAAGAATGGCAGTGACAAGCTAAACAGATTCTGAACACCACTAGACCAACGCACACAGCTTACTTGAAGCTCAGCCACAGTGCCACTAATCTGTCGGCAGCAGCTCCGTGCGGAGAAAGCGGACAGAAAATACGAAGTCAGCAGAACATACGAAGTGAGGGTAGCATGACAGGAGTGTGTGTCAGCGAATGGCACCCTCAGAGGCTGCTGTTACGACTTCGCCACAGGAAAACTCAAACCTCGTTCTCTTGTTCCTCTCGTGCTCTCGCTGCGAGGTGTTGGCGTCCCACTGGTCTTTCGCTTTCTGGGCCATGTCAAACTAGTAACAGCTGCTGCAACAGAGGTTCGCAACATCAAACCAACCAGGGACACTTGATACTCATATTGATCAGTGCACTTGCATAGAGTCAGCACTGCCACTTAAGCATGCCATGCCTGCGCTATAGCATTCTCAAGTGCATTTGTCAACAAGCCTAGGCTCACCCACAAGCACGGAAGTATCTCCTGAGTGTTCGGATTCGGTGAACAAGTTTACGTGTAGTATCGTCGATGTGGCTGTGTGTACCGGAACAGCACAACCGCCTAGACAACAAACACCTGCGGCAGAGGCACATACCTGGAGCCAGGACCCAACCAGCAGCTGCGCACAGGACAGAAGCACCAGGCCAGCTACAACGACGAGCGTGTTTCCGATGAGCAGGCTCGCAGCGTCCTTTGACGGAGTGGAATCGATTAGCTTGAGGACTCTCCTCAGACGCTCTGGCGGTAGCACAGGCAGACTCAACACGCACGTGGCACACCGTTACAGGGTCGCGGGATCAGCTGCTGCTGAGTCAGACAAGGGTCGTGCCAAAAGCAACCACTGCACTCAGAGCATCGCAGCAAACCGGAGCAAACGCCTGTGCCCGAAGTGAAGTGGGATGATCTGCCCCACAAGCAATTTTGTTGTGTGCTCAGCAGCAACTGCTCAGCAGCAACTTCTTTTATGTGTGGGTCCCAGTCTGCAAAATCTCTTCTTAGGAGGATTCGCGGCCACCCACTGGAGTGTTTCCACAGCTACCACAAACGGGTGCAATGCAAAGCGGGCATCGCAACTGCATAAGAAAACATCAGTGGGTCAGGCGGGCAGCCGCTGCTCACTCACCAGCGCCGCTGCTGCCGGCTGTGACTGAGACACTGAACTGGAGATTTGTCCACTCTGTTGTCTTGGCGAAGGAGCTGACAGACGTGCCTGCCGCTGCTGACGTGTTGCCCAGCAGCGACAAGTGCTGTGCCTGTGATACCATCATGTCAGATATGGTGGAAGAACCACTGCAATGCAGGCAAAGAGTGGGCAAGCTCCTGGAGTTAGCCAAGCGTTGTTCTGAACATGACACGGCGTTGCTTCTTGTGTGGACTCACTGAACTCGGATCTGCAACCTGTCAGTGCACCGCCAGTAGCAATTTTGACAAAGCATATACTGCTGTCTTGTGTCATGCAGATCAATGGCTGCCAAATTTTTGCGGCCACTACATACACAGTGCGCCATAACGCACTGCCAAACTGATGCACGTACAAGGTCCCCACAAGCGGATCGGCCGCTGGTTTTCATGGCCCAACACAGCGCGACAGTCCTCCCAAGCTTGAATTGTGAGTAGAGTATACGTGGTTGCGGCACTTGCCTGGCCTGGCTGGTGCCGCTTCCTTGGGAAGCAGTAGCAGGGCTCGTTGTCGGACTGCTGCCATAGGTTCCTGCATGCAACCAAAACACGCATAGTTCCAGTCGTCAGGTGCAACCGTACAAGTGATGTGGGCATCTCATGGCCGCTGGATTGCTCTTGTCACAGCAACGGGCATGTTTGTAACCCATGCGACACTGAAAGTCAACAAAGATACGCTGCTGATGCACTCAGTCTGCACTGTACTTGTAAGTGCCAGCACCATGGCAGCGCCCGCCCTGTCCAAGGCCCCAAACATGCCACACACAAACCCAGCAGGCCCAACAACACATGGCTCGAACACAATACCTGAGCCGGCGCCCCCCCCTGATCCCGCGCTGCCTGCGCCCGCGCCGGCCCCACCCGCACCCGCTCCCCCCGCACCAGCCGCGCTCGCGCCCCCAGCACCCACACCGGCAGCTGCCCCACCTGCCCCTGCTGCCCCTGCTGCCCCTGCTGCGCTAGCCGCTCCTGCCGCGCCCGCTGCGGCCCCCAAGCCCACTCCCGCACCAGCCATAATGGCGGTGCCCACTGCGGTTGCAATGCCAACGCCCACGGCTGCGGACACGGCCGCCCCTGTCACAGGGGTTGCGTATGGGCGCGGAAGGAGCGGGATTTCACGAGAATTGATTTGTTGTTGGCACGCATGGTGCACGCGTCTGTGCATGAGGAGCCCATGCACATCTCGCGGGCATGCAATGTGGCGTCGAACTGCCGTGACCAAGAGAGATTGTGTGCACCTGCAATAGTGCAGGCCAGCTGACGTGCATGTCAACAGCTGAAACACTGTCAGCAGTGATCTCCTGCGATGGGACGCTATTTGGCACACCGTTCGCGCGCGACTCTGAAGGCTGCTTTGTTGCATGGCATCCGGTGATTTCGAACTCTGCAATCAATGATCATCATGCACTGACAGCAACTTGCCCACGACATGCCCATGTAGTGCCATGCGGTAGCACATATGAAGCTTGTGTACCTGCACCAGTCCCTGACAAGACGTTCTCTGTTCCGGTTGTGTTGAAGGTTGGGGCTGGTGTTGGCTCCGTTGCGTTGGCAGCAGTTGGCTCAGGTGTAGGCTGCGCAGTCACTGTGGCTGCAGCATTTCAAGTTGGGGCACAGGCAAATGTGACGTGCACCAAGTTTCGACACTCAGGGGGCACATGTGATACCAGCCTCCACGTGCTGGCACTTGTTGAACGCAGACCAGCTGCGCAAGGACATGTGTAAAGTGAGAAAGTGCTGTGTCGTGCGTACTTCTGTGACAGTTGCATGGTGTTCAAACTGTTTTCCCATGCACACACGCGTCTCGCATATCAACATGTGCGTACTTTGCTACCCACTGCTGCACCGAGTTGATGCATGGTAACACCATCAGCGTGCATACCAACACGCCTCCCTGTTGGTGGGCGCCCAACACACACACGGAGTGACAGTTTGTGAGCGCTCGCACTCTGACAGCCTAGTAGGCTGAGCACGGTGCCAGCTATCTCAACACACACTGGCGGCAGACCATGGAGGCATGCACCCACTGTACACTAGATAGCCTTCAGGCCACTGGCACCGTGGTCTATCGCAACGGGGACTAGTGGAGGCATGATTTCGCGGAAACGTGCAGAGCGTCCGAGTGGGCGGGCTGGCCCGCCATACGACGTGCTGCCGTCTTGAGTCCCTACCTCAAAAACATATGCAGCTAATGCCAGTTGGGAGTTATTGGGGGTTGTCCGACCTGAGGCCTTTGTGCGGAGATGGACAACATGGGCTTGGGCAACATACATGTATCTACTGTAATCACAGTTATGACACTTGTGGCTGGTGTACCTGCACATTCGGCAGACGACTTCGCGCCGGGTTGGGGCGTAGACAGGCCCACATCGCAGCTGGTACAAGCAGCGCCCGACCCTCCTACTGCGAAAGTGCCCTGCTGACACAATGTGCATGATGTGCCTGTGTAGCTCCCATGCCCCGGTGCGCACACTACAGCAGGAGGAGCAAGCAGGACGATGCACCGGACGTGCATGCGCGTTGCGCGATTAGCAGCCAGATAGCAGCGCAGTGGTATGTGAAAAGAGTTTGCGAAGCAATATGGCCGCAAGCTTCTAGATCCACACAGCGGATGTTTCACACTGCCACCCACAGGTGTTTAGTGCTCCCCATGTCAGACACGAGCAGACAGGGCATTGTCATGAGTGCTCATGTGGTTGGGACGCGGTTTGCATGCAGTGGCGTGCGTGTCCGTTGCAAGCTGTGCAGGTGCTCGGCATGGGTACATGCTGTGGTCACGGAGAAGCGCTCGCATGCCGGTGCAACGCCGGGAAACCTCAGTTGATTACAGTAGTTGGAAAAACTCAGACGCGGGAATGGCACGCGAGCGCCTCCCCTCCCACCTGATGCCACACTGGTGGTCAATTTCAACACCGAGCACTCAAGCTGGGACGTACACATATGTATTACATCTGTGAAGCAAGCCCCAAGTACATGTCATTGCCACTGACAGCACTTGTGCCCGGCTCACCGGTGCACTGGGATGAGTCGATCGCGCCAGTGGCAGTCGTTGACAGCCCCGACTCGGAGCTGCAACTGCTGCATGCGGCCCCACTGCCACCTGCTGCATAGGTGCCTAAGGGACAGATAGTACACCCCAAGCCATCCACGTAGCTCCCAAACCCGCCGGCACACACTGGCGGGAGGCGGTGGGCAGCAGGGGGGTCGTCGTCAGTTGAACAGCTTTAATGTCACCAGCATCCAGCAACAGGGACTGCTGCCGCTGGCAGCGACAAATACATGTGGTGGCACATGCTCACAGCGATGTCAACCTCCGTGCAATCCAGACCCATATTCAAATAATTCAGACCAGAGCATTTTTACAGTTCCTCCTAAGTGAGCCTCCCCTAGATGGCCTTTTAAAGAAAAATGGACGCCACCCCCCTTGTAGCCCTTGAAATTCTGCGTCTGCTGGATAAATTTTGGTTGAAGTTGGACATCATGCTCAGCAGGTATGTTGAAGTTTCAAAATTCAATTTCATTTCTAACTTCAATTTCATGAGTGCGTAAACTTCAACACATCTGCTGTACATGTACATGTACGATAGTACAAGTATCAAAACAACTTGCATGCAAAACACATGAGTGCAGCTGTTCTCGGCTGGCACCCAGCTCACCATAGCAGTCAGCGGATGAAATGGAACCAGTCGAGGCCGTCGATAGGCCCGTTCCGCAGCTGGCACAGACAGCGGTGCCTCCTGCGGCCGCGAAGGTGCCCCGCGCACAGATTGTGCAGTAGTCGCCCCCAAAACCACCATAGCCCCCAGCGCACGCTGGCAGGAGCGACCAAACAGTGCAACCAGGATGACGTACGCATGTTAGCAGCAGCAGCGGCACAGGCGCCAGGCCCGGGCAGTGCGTAATACGCCAGGGGTGACAGCTTCGGCATCGGATGGCGCCATGTGATATGGCATTGAGGGTATGAGTGATACTGCCAAAGCCAATTGTAGGGCGGTAGCTGCAATTGCCAAGCTCAAGATGGGAGCGAGTTGAATCAGCATGCGGTGCTGCTGAATCAGCATGCGGTGCTGCTGAATCAGCATGCGGTGCTGCTGAATCAGCATGCGGTGCTGCACTGCAATGGGTAAACAAGGTGTTTGCATATCCGACGTGCAACTTCGCGTGTTTACAGGTAATTTGAAGTCACAGGCTGAGCCACGCAGTATCAGTAATGGCAATCTAGGGCGACCACAGCCAGTTCACTCAGTGTGCAATGCGGCTACGACCTGCCCAGGCGGTGACCTCGACTTACCATGGCACTGCGCTGACGAGCTTGAGCCTGTGCCTGTGGTGGTGAGGTCGGCACTGCAGCTGCTGCAGGCAGCGTCAGAGCCGCCCGCCGCATATGTCCCGACTGCACAGACAGTGCAGGTCCCATTGACACTGAGGTCTCCATGACCTGGCGCACATGCTGTGAGCGCAGCAACCAGCGACATTGGCGGCAAAAACGGCGCGGCACAATGTCATGCCCTAAAGCAAGGTAAGCGAATGGTTGCACTGATTCCATGGAACTTGCTGTTGCTGCCAGTGACTCTTTTGATGCCTGTTACGGTTGCATTACCTGGCGGACAGGTATACTGGTGTTACTACATGTACCATTGGTGGGTCACTCATGAAACTGACACAGCATGACGTTTGCAAAGCGCAGTGAGTGCTGCCCAGATACCAGGCTGAGCATGCTGCGACCCAGTCACGGTGGCGCATAACACCGCATCCAACAGAACGACGCCATGTGCACATATGCTCCTGTAAGTGGTTGGTTGACACATCGAGGCACACATACACACTGTACAGGAGCACAACTTGGTGCTCCGGCACTTTTGTCCAACGTTTTGATTCAAATCTCGAGCCCAAAATTGGGGTTAGATTTTGGCAAGGTCAAATGCATTTATTGTCGTATGGGGTCGCCGGACTGGTTGGGGAGCTGCAGTCTCTCACATGGTGCGCTGGCTCGGACGCAGGGGCGTGTGCGTTGAGGGGGAAGGCTGTTTTCGTTGAGCTCGCATAAAGAGAAGACTGGACAGTGCTGGTCTTCTTCTCAACTTCCAGGGCAGTACCCAGTGTCGGCAGCCAATGCCAAGGTGGAACAGTGCTACTTTGCGCAATCATAAGATATGCTTGAGCCGGCTGGGGATCTCGAGGATGCTGCCATGATAATCGTGCGCAGCAAGAGAGGTGCACCAGCTGGCAATCTTCATGCTCGGAAAATGTTAGTGTCACTGAGCAACAGTGTCACTTGTTGTTGAACTTACCATCGCAATCCGATGATGACAGGGCCCCTGAGCCCGCGGTGGTGAGGCTCGAGTCGCAGGCCGTGCATGCTCCGATACCCCCCCCAGCTGCGAAAGTTCCCTGGGCACACATTGCACATGACCCGCCTGACCAGCTGCCATACCCGCCAGCGCACACTGACATGCGAGGCAATAGCAGCAAGGACCAAGTACGTTGTGATGCGACCAGTCATGCCAGCGCTGCACAAGCAGCTGCGGCACACTGGCAAGGTCGGGCTCTGAACAACATGCTTAGAGCGGCACCTATAGGTTACCGGTACAACAACTACGCTCATGTGGATGCAGCAACAGCAATGCTGCGCGCTGTGCCAAAATGTAAATCTGACAGAGTGGCCAGCTTCCGAGTCGGACACCCACAGATTCTGAATCACCAACTCAGCGGCATGCTTGTCACAAGTAGCTGTGCCCCAAATTCCGTCCGAAAAACTTACTTCAGCGGCAACTAACAATTACGCTCATTTGGATGCAGCAACAGCACATGCGGCACGCTGTGACAAAAGCAGCCTGACAGAAAGGCCAGCTTCCGAATCGGACACTACACACTCTGAATCTCTGAGGCATGCTTGTCACAAGCAGCTGTGCCTCAGATTCCGTCCGAACACCATACTTAAGCGGCACCTGCTAACTACGCTCATTTGGCCCTAAGGCTCCCTACTACACTGTACCAACGATGCATGCAGCTTGAATGTGCCACCTGCCAATGCCACACGCTTCACGCCACTGCGATTGCCACTGCCATGGCTGCCGCGCTGCACTGCGACACCAGGCCGATAATATTGATTTGTGATTCTCTGTGCAGCAGCACCCTTGCTCTGCCACCACACACACACCCTCAGGGTTGCTCCGCCACCACAAAAGAGGCATCTACACCCCTTGGCAAGACGCACCTGTGCATTGTGTCGACGATGTGGAGCCTGTGTTGGCCGTAGACAGTCCTGTCCCGCAGGCTGTGCAGGTGCCAGTGGCCAAACCAGGCGCATAGGTGCCTTGTGCACAGATGGTGCAGGCTCCAGCAGAGTAGTTCCCATAGCCAGCAGCACACACTGAAGAGGTTTGAACAGCAGAGGCGAGATACATGGAACACGCACAGCAATGTGGTCATGGTCAGGAAGTGTGCTGACAAGACGTAACGATTGAATGTATGCTGAGCATAACAGCATAACAGCACCCCACAATACATTTCTGTTGTGTCAGCATGCTACTGCAGTGCATAGCCCGGCTTCCATGCACCCTCCCGTGCAGGCAGCCAAAACACATGCACGCAATGCCACGGATGCTTGTAGCACTGAGCTGCATCATGCCCACACGTGCCACCCGAACTTGCGGTTTGTTTACCCGAGCAAGAGGTGCTGCCAGCTGCTGTGTTGGTGACCCCGGGCGCACATGTAGAGCATGCTGCGGTGGTGCCACCTGCAGCATAGGACCCTATTGCGCATTGTGCGCAGCTTCCAGCACTGTAGGATCCATACCCTGCCGCGCAAACTGTACGCGTGTGCAGCCACACCCACAACAAAAAACAGCCAGCGAGCAAGCAGATGCAGCAGAACCAGTTAACTGGAGCTATCGTGATGGTGTTCACGCACAGAAGCGGCGACCGCGCTGGTGATGTACCGTGCCAGGCAGCAAATTGAATGTTATGGCGTCACAGCCCGTACATGGAGGAGCAACTTCAAGGCACCTTTTGTGCACATGCCATTAGCCACAACCGTGTCGCTCCTAATGCCATGCACCACAGTGTCACCCGCCCCGAAGCATCCGCGCATAGCCACTGGTTTGATGGATAGGGTGCTGTGTCATCGGTTCAAAATGTCGTCAAAGTTGATGTTGTCAAGCAGTTGTGGTGCCTCCAACAAAGTAATATCCAACTGCAAACGTTGTCACTCCGCTGTGGAGCAACCCCAACCTCCAGCAGAGCACACGGTCATCATGGCTGCCTGCCAGGGCCCAGTTGCAAGTACCTCCTGTTTGACCGGGGCAGGAATGTTTGCGCTGTGAAGTAACTAACCCCTTCACATCGCACTGTGTGCGTCATTAGCTATTAACGCACATTACTTATGCAACAGCCTTCAGCGACTCCCAAATAACCTGCCCACCCCCTTCCATCCTGTCCCTCTCAACGTGTCTACCTGCACGACCACTGCTTCAGGAACCAGATAATAGGGCTCACCATTACATGAACCAGACGATGTTGAGCCCGTCGACGCTGTAGTGACCCCTGTGCCGCAGGATGTGCAGGCACCTGTGGTCCCCGCTGCGGAGTAGTAGCCCACTGCACATAGCGTACATGCTCCAGCACTGTAGTCACCAAAGCCAGCACCACACACTGACAAAAACATTCCGGGCACACAGGCACACGTGTGAGGTGCATTTGTAAGTTCTGCATACATGTACATGATGGTCTCACAACCTCTTTACGAGCGTACGCCCCCAAAGTGTGCATTATGTCATGGCAGGAAGGGCCGCCACCGTCATGCCCGGCCAGGCAAGGCAGCCGTTGTCGACGTTCCCATCGTCTGCGCAGCACCAGCCATATGCGCGCATACTGCGTAGTTCACGGCACGGATGCGTGATCTACTACGGGCCATAGGGGCACACTCATGCGCCTATTTCGCACGGGCAAGGCATGGGAGTCCTTTTCACACAGATTCAGAAGCCGCCATGTGTGGCACAGGTCAGCACAGTATGGATACGACCAGTGAGTGCGACGTCCAAAGTTGATCAGTTACTGTATCCAACCCGAACATGCCTGTCAGTGGCCATTTTGACGTCAAGCACTGATGAGCGGCACGCACCAGAGCAGGATGACGAGCCTGTCGACGGCGTGCTGAGTCCGGTGGGACAGGCGGTGCATGCGGCTGTTGAGCCCCCTGTGGCATAAGAACCCACGCTGCATGATGTACAGGCTCCACCACTGTAGGAGCCATATCCGCTCGCGCACACTGGCAGTGGGACAGGGGCACCGGAGCAGCGCGGTGCGCAGATGAATTTATTGCACTGAACTGTAGTTGTTGGTGTGGTGCAGATGTTTGAGGCACACACGCCGTCAAGCATCCAGCCTAGGCATAGCATGCGCGCTCGCACCGCACTTGCAAAGCGCGTCAAACAGGGACCAACTGTTGCTGCGCCGTTTGATAAAAAGGAATTCACAGTGGTCTATTGGGTGCCTCCTAAAGTAATAAGTAATTAACCCGTCAACATCTCAGTGTCACAACGGTCTCGCATTGTCAGCTATTGGGGCACATTAGCTATACATGTGGCGTCAGTGACTCCCAAAATAACCCGTCTACCCTTTCATTCTGTCCCTCCCGATGTTTCTGCTCGCACATCAACAATTTCGGAGCAAGACTTTGAGACTCACCATTACATGACCCAGATGTTGTTGAGCCCGTCGACGTCGTAATGACCCCAGTGCTGCAGGATGTGCAGGCACCTGCGGTCGGACTCCCCGCTGTGGAGTAGTACCCCACTGCACATGGCGTACATACTCCAGAGCTGAGGTTACCAAAGCCAGGAGCACACACTGAAAAAAACATTCCAGGCACCGTGACGCAGGCAGACGTGCAGGGTGCATTCATCAGTACTGCATACACATGATGTTCTAGCAAACTTACAAGAACGCACCCCATCAGCCATAGTTTTGTGGGAGGGAGGGCCCATTTGCCATCACAAAGGCAAGGCAGCCGTTGTGGTTGTTCCCATTGCCTGCGTAGCACTTGGTATATGCACGTATGTACATACATGTATGTGCATACTCCTGAATTCAAGGCACGGGTGTGTGATCTACTACGGCCATAGGGGCGCACTGCTGGCAGCTCTTTTCAAAATGAAGCGCCCGTGTGTGCGTGCCACAGGTGAGCACAGTATGGTGCGACCGGCAAGTGCGGTGTCCGAGGTTGACCAAGCACTGTACCCAATTAGAACATGCCTAGCCCATGCTGACCAAAAGGTACAAAGGCTGATGAGCGGCACGCACCAGAGCAGGATGACGAGCCTGTCGACGGCGTGCTGAGTCCGGTGGGACAGGCGGTGCATGCGGCTGTTGAGCCCCCTGTGGCATAAGAACCCACGCTGCATGTTGTACAGACTCCACCACTGTAGGAGCCATATCCGCTCGCGCACACTGGCAGTGGGACATGGGCGCAGCAGCATCGCGGTGCGCGGTTGAATTCATTGCACTGAACTCTGGTTGTTGGTGTGGCGTTGATGTTTGGGGCACATGCTATCGAGCGTCCAGGCTAGGCGCAGCACGCGCGCTCGCGTTTGCAAAGTGGGTCATGCAGGGGCTGCTGCACCATTGAGGCAGGCATGTTACCTGAAATTTGTGCAAGCATGGTGTGTGCATCCGCGGCCGACCTCCCGAATGAGTGACATTGCTTAGGCTACATTCTGGTAAGCTCGCACAGACACGTTGACAAGTGCCTGTACACATTGAAACCTCTGAATGCATGCCCTTGCTTGCAGCGCGCATGCGGTGCCTGGCATTGCCCCCGGGCCTCACCAGAGCAGGAACACACGGACACTGCGCTGTTGCTTGTGGTTGTGACCTGTGTTGCAGGCTGTGCATGCCCCGGCGCCCCCCCCAGCTGAAAGGTCACCTGGGCACGCAGCTCTGCACGCACATGTGAACTGCCATGTTGCACCTTCCCTACACTTACCACTGCATTGTGTCGACGATGTGGAGCCTGTGTCGGCCGTAGACAGTCCTGTCCCGCAGGCTGTGCAGGTGGCAGTGGTCCCACCGGCCGCATAGGTGCCTTGTGCACAGGTGGTGCAGGCTCCAGCAGAGTAGTTCCCATAGCCAGCAGCACACACTGAAGAGGGGGGTCACAAGAAAAACCGAACAGGTTGACGTGCACCGACAGAAACAATGGTAGCATGGTCAGTTACTGTAAAGCCGTGATGAAGGGATGCATGCATGCCATGCGTGGGCAGCACGCAGAGCGATCTGCGCATCATGCAGGGTGCAGCACAGGCCATAGGTTCACTTGGATCTCAAGTGCGGTGACTCGGGAAGAACCTGACTGCCTGAGCAGTTGCCGTACCCTCCAGCACACACTGGTAGCGGGGAGGTGGCGCACACGCAAGGCGCAGCAAGAATTTAAGCCTTGTGTATTGGAGACACACTCTAGAGGGTCACACCCTGTGGGCAAAATGTGAGGACAAGGGTCACAGACCAAGCAACGCCGACTGTACGGTAAGACGTGTATATTCTACTTAGGGAGTGCCAGTACTTCGGGTGCAAGGCGACGCTGCAAATGGCAGACATGAGGAATGCGTGTGCGCCGAACAAAACCAGCCAGACTCAAGAGACCGGACACCCGGTGCAAGTAGCCGCGCTTACGTACATGAAGCGCCTTGGGTTCTGCAGCGCTGTAAACCGTGGCGAAGAGGCATGCATTGATTAAGCTGCAACACAGCACAGAAAAAGTTCTGAAGGAAAAGATGCGTGAGGTGCAGCCTTCAGTTGATGCAGTGGCGGTGGCGCGGCGCCACTGCCGGGAGCTGCATGCAGCATGTGCTCACCGTTGCAAGAGGCTGAGCCGGTACTGGAGGTTGTGACGCCCGTGCCGCAGGCGACGCATGCTCCCGTGCCGCCGCCGCTGGAGTAGTATCCCACCGCGCAGAGGCTGCACGAAACCGTTACCACGTTGTATGTCCCAAAGCCAGCACCACACACTGCAGCCAGCATCCAAGGCAGCACGTGCAGGTACAGGAGGTCCCTCAGTTAGCCTGTGGCGGCAGCGCGGCTGACTGCGCCCTGGCCACTGGCGCTGCTCCTGCGCGACGCAGCTGTGAACACCCGTGCCCATGCCCGCGCCGTGATTGCCATTTGGTGCGCGCATGTACCTGTCATCCGGTACTGTGAGGGCCCGCAGGCCATGTGCCACAGCACGGCGACCGCTCTAAGCCACTCCCAAATTCAAGATGAAGTTGGCTGTTAGGCCAGAGGTGCATGCGTGCGCCTTCCGAAAGCCTAGGCCTGGAACGCCTGTCTCTGCCATTTGCCACGCAGGAATTCTTCTGCCATAGGCCGCTCCAGAGAGCTCCCTATGCACCACTGCGCCGTTTGGTGTCTTGTGTCACACACCAGTGTGCCCCTTCGCAATGACAGGCGACCGCATACAACACAATCATGTGCACATTCACACTGTATTGATTTGAGGGGTGCGCAAGTCTGTCAGTCGGCACGTCTTTCACCAAGAAGACAAGCTGCAGCACTCGCTGCAAGGAGTGCAGGAACACCTGTACCAACCATGTACGCTACGTATGTTGACATGCTGATTGCATCATAATTTCATCATCGAAAAGCTGTTGTTGCGTTGTATGTACGGTCTTATTGCACATTAGGTCATCCGCAAGCACTCCTACATGTTCTATGCAACCCTAGCTAAGTACTTCGAAGCATGCGTCAACAATGTTGCGTCTCGCCCAGCACTGCTCTTGGCGTACTGTGCGGGAGGGTGTAAAGGGTGTGCGTGAGAATCTTGTGTTGCGACAGCACCGGAATTTCAGCCAACATGTGTCGACGCCTTACCATTGCAGGAAATGAGGTTCGCGGCATTGTCGGTGCTTGTCGACAGTGAGGTAGGGCACACGACGCACGCCAGCGCAGTGACGTCATAGTAGCTGCCAAAGCCGCACACTGGAACGGTCGCAGGGCACAGGCAGGCGCACGCGGCACGGCCATGATCAGCAGCTGCAGAGCAACGCACTGTGCGTGAAAGAAGCAACATGCCAAGTCTGCACCACCTGTCCACTGACTGGGGCGCTGGCCTAATCGCCACTTCTCAATGTGTTAATGACGGCGTGGGTCATGAGTCTGGCAGTATAGCCACAGCCTGTGCTGGTCTCAGGTGCTATGGTTGCAGGTCGTCGCAACGCCGCCAACACGGGTGCCATGCTGTTCTACGCAGAACATCTGCCATGCAAGGGGCTCCGCCTATGCATTATGTACACACACATGTATGGCACACCATGGTACAAATACTGTGTCATGCCATGCTGCGCTCACACATAATTCTCAAGTGTGTACTTCGGGGGTATGTGCACATGTACATGTACATCTTCTTATGTTTACTACCTAGTTGTACAATCCCAGCAACTGTTGTGCACACACACCCTGGTGTGGCAGCGGTGCACTCAACTGCTGCTGCTCTCATCTGCTGCTCAGCAAAACAGTGCGGGGACCTCATGCATCCCCCCACCATGTGCACCGCACAAAACAGAGTGCATCCCCTTCGCATGAAAACATCCACTCGTGCACTTCAGAGCACTTTCTTACACTTGGGCGGCAGCACACGAGACACATCGGGGCCAAAGAACCGTCTGTTTCAGCAAGGAAAACGTTCCAGACACCACACATTAGTGCACCGGCTCAGCACCAGCACCAAGCGGTCCCATGCCACCACAACAGTGCTGCTGCTGCCGAGCATCACCGTTGCTGAGCACTGCCGCTGCTGAGCACTGCCGCTGCTGAGCACCGGTCGGACTGCACTTCACCCAGCTGCAGCTGCGCCCGCCCTCCCCCCTAGCGGGATGGGCTTCCAACAGTGCTGCTGCTACTGAGCACCACCGCTGCTGAGCACTGTCACAGCACTGCTGCTGCTGAGCAGCTGCTGAGCACCGGTTGGACCTCACTCACCCAATTGCAGCCGGCGGCCGCCCACCCCCCTACCGGGATGCGCTTCCAACAGTGCTGCTGCTACTGAGCACCACCGCTGCTGAGCACTGTCGCAGCACTGCCGCTGCTGAGCAGCTGCTGAGCACCGGTTGGACCTCACTCACCCAGTTGCAGCCGGCGCCCGTTAACCCCCGTAGCGGCATTCGCTTCCTCAGCGCGCCGCACACCAGGTCCACTCCTGGCTGCCACCACGTCTGTGCACGCCACAATGGTTTGTGCATGGTGTCAGCATGGCCAGCAAGTTGCAAGGTACTTCGGAAGTACCTTGTTTTGTGATAAGGTTGGTGGGCAGAAGCAGCCACCACCACACAGCAGAGCAGCAATCCAGACCAGGAGTGCGTGCCCAAGTTGAGTGAAGTGATATCCCGTGCAAGCAAGCGTGTCAGGGTAATGAGTGTGCTCAGCAGCAGGTTTGCATAGGCAGCAGTGTGACTGCTCAGCAGCAGCTATGAATGTCAGACTGCTGTAAACCTTGTCATGCTGCAAGAGCCCGCTGGCCGCTGGTGCACCAGGTCTGGCGGGGGGGGGGGGGCGGCTGGCATTGTGCTTAGCAGCTGCAGTGCTGCGAGCCTAAGGCTGAGCACACGCCAGCTGCAGGTGAGCCCCCCGCACAGGGATGGAGCCGCACACCCCTTGCGTCAACAAGCAACGCAGCTGCCCCTGTCCACACCATGTATCACGCCCCTGCGCCGCAAGTGAAGCACATTTGTCTAGCAACGGTCGCCGCACGCCACGGCAGCCTCCGATTCTCGACCTGCTCACCCCCCAGGCGCGCACTGTGTTTTTTGCAGGCCTGGGACAACCTCACCTGCACCCGCGCAGCGCCAGCCCAAGAGCGCCAGCAGAAGCGGCAGGAGCAAGGGGGGGCGCCGCCGCCACCTACTCATGCCGCCGCCCCTGGTCACCCGGCGCACGCTGAGGCGTGCATGCGTGCAGCTGCTGCTCAGAGTTGCGTGCAGCGCCTGCTCAGCAGCAAGTTGCCGTCGCTCGCGGGCCGGGCGCCTGTGACACACCTGGGGTGGTACGGGGGTGAAGGGTGTGCAGCGGCGGGGGGGGGTAAGTTGAGTGCAACTTCAACAGTTTATACTTATGTGAAGTGTCATGTAAGTCATGTACCCTACTTTTACTGTAGCTGTCAACACAATGCGATGCGGGCGAAAAATATTTGAAACGATGCAAGGTCCTGCCCTGGGCGACTACTTGGCATGGGGGATGAGGGGGGGGCGACAGCACGCCGCGGCTTCTGTGAGGTGCTCACGAGGTGGTGTGTGTTGGGTGGCGGCTTTGATGGGGTGGGCGGTCATAGTGTCGGGTGAGGCAGCAACTCCTGAAGCTGGCGCCTACCGACATGGTTAGTGGTGGGCCACGGCGTATAACGTATTTATACGCTGTACAAGGTATGGCACATTTCTACGATTTTGTGCGCTCATAAACGCGATACACGGCGTACTTGCTGTATAATACGTTCGTTGGAATACGTTATGCGTGGTACTTCTTACGTAGTATAATACAAAGTGTGTATGCTGCTTCCAACCACTATACACGGTACAGAGGGGCGTGCAGCCAGGTCACTGCTGGCAGCGACACCTCAGCGCCGCAGTATAGTAGCAGGCAGGTGCGTGCAAAGGTGACACCTACAAGTACTGCTCGCTGTGTGAGCAGTGGCACCGCAGGGGGTGCAGTGCAGGAAGCAGTTGCAGGTCATTTCCGTGTGTCAGGCTGCTGGGGATTGGTTGGGTATTTTCGGGCTGTGTCCCGGCCCAGTATTCTCTAAGTAGCTCCAGCGGTTGTTTGTGGTGCTGGTGTGTCCTAGCTACCCTTGGCTGGTGAGGCACTTTCAATTGCACTTGCGTGGTGAGCAAGACTGCAGGTGCGTGTCACTAGGTGTGTGCCAGCAATGAGGGTGTTTTGAGGCTGAATGTATGCTGAAGACATGTATGCGATAGCTACTGGTATGTTTTACAGAGTTTGAGCAAGTATGAATGCTGCGGTTATGTGCGCATGTACAAAACTTGAAGTACATTATTCGCATGTGGTGCTCTTGCATGACTTGCACAGTATTGGAGTGAGTTATATCACATTTTTGGAGTACAAAAAGTAGCAATATACGGAGTTTCGCACCGTAGTAGTAGTATCAAACTTTCCGCACACCAGCTCATTCGTATCAATCACACGCATGTGGGAACACAATGGATGGCACACAAGTGCGCTCCGAGCTCCCGAATGGTACCAAGCAGCTCACTGCGTGACGGCTTGCGGGTCCCCGGCAATTTGGGGAGAGCATCAATGTGACTGTGCCGCATGCACCAAAATCTGCACACCAAACGACACATTTTAGCACAGCCCTGGCCATGAGCGCCCCCACTTAGCTCGGGATTCTAGCGCGAGTTGCTTGAAAACCAAATCGTCAACGAGGCTAGGGCTGCTGTTAGGCTAGGGCTGCTGTTAGGCTAGGGCTTTGATTAGGCTAGGACTAGTCCTTTATGTGTGATTAGGCCAGTCAAGGGGTGAGATGGCAGCATCTGGCACGCTGGCTTGCCGCGGATGGCACAAGCGCGGCATCCCGCCGCAAGTGCCATGTGCGGCTCATTTGTTGACTTGCTGTTGGGGAATGCTGCCGGTTGTGTCCGTTTACAAGTAGAGCTGCTGCGGCTCCATTTGTGACATACCCCCGCGCCAAAACCTTTGTGGAGGCTATGCACATTTGTTGTAAAGCTTGTCGACAGATCAGCTTAAAATCTGCTGCAGCCCGTGCTGCTGCCGATGGCGGCACGCAGGTGCAGCCATTGCCACCTCCCGTCAGCACCAGCAGCACCAGCGTCGCCCTTGGTTCGTTGCCCAACAAACCATGGAGAACACAAGGCGTGGCGTTCACCCCTTCTCAGCCCGCTATGCCCGCCTGACCGATGATGCGTTCGTGCTGCACGGCTCGTCCACACCGGACCCAGCACCTGCATGCTGTCAGCGTGTGTGTCGTGTATTCTGTGTGTGTGTGTGTGTGTGTGTGTACTGTGTGTGTGTGTTGCGTGCACTGCAAGTGAGGTCTGTACTTGTGCACTTAGTAGGTGCCACTCACCACATTGGAGGCCGAGTACGCCACCCGGAGCGCCCATGCCTATGCCTGCTGCGCTGCAGCTGCTGCCAGCGCCTGCCCGCTCCCTGCCTGCTCCGTTGCTGTTGCTGTTGGTACCTCCACACCACCTCTCCTCATTGGCCGAGCGGCAGTTACGGTTGTCGACAAGTTCGAAAGATCTGTACAGACAGTCGTCGACCATCAAAGTGGCAGTTACGGATGTCGACAACTTCCGAAGTTCAGTTCTGTGAAGACAGTCGTCGTCGACCATCATCCAAATGTTGGTGGCGGGCTTAGTAGTGCGCGCACACTGTGTCTCCCCCGCAACATGACCAATGTGCAATCATTGACCATGGCCACTTGGACTTGTATTAAACTCCGCTTAGGGCGCGGAAAGCCCTTTGCACACGGTGCGCATGACCAGAAAAAGGGATCAGACTGGAGTA
>JAULBY010036323.1:0-14448 GCA_032358315.1 Ophiocytium majus | reverse complement strand
AGGCTTCGGCCTGGCTTTCTGCCCCAGCCACGGGAGTACCTGGGCTCAGTCACCTTTTTGGTTTCTTTCACATAAGTCATGGTAAGCGCATGCACATGCGACATGGCATTGAGTTTGTGCATGTGACCCACCCCACACTGTGGCAAGTGCGGCAGTATTTTACATGTACTTCGAGGTATACTTGATGGATATACTTCTGAAGTACACATTTGAATTCTACGTGAGACTACCTTGTACTACAGTAGTATGTAATACCTGAAAGCACACACTTCCAGTTTGTGGTTGGAGGCTAATACTTCAGAAGGAACAAAAAACGACTTGAGCCACGTAGTATCCTACATGTTGTGTGTGCAACTAGTACATACTACTATTTGGCAACATGCCAGGCTTCCCTTAGAGAACGCAGTGCTGAGCATTGCCAGCTTTTTCGCTACCTGTCTGGTCCCTTTTTCTGGTCACGCGCACCGTGTGCGAAGGGCTTTCTGCGCCGTAAGCGAAGTTTAACAAGAGTACATGTGGTACCGTAGTGGTATGCACTTTCGGCGATGGACGCACTCTCGCCCATTGCAGAGTGTATTGCGCGGGCTGCATTCACGACATGTACCCGGCGCAGGCCCTATGTCACTGCTGAAGACATGCGTTCAATGCACACTTGCATAATAGCACCGCTTTCGGCGGGAACATGCAGCCCCACGCTGCCTACGCCCAGAAGCTGCACCTGATCCCTGCCCACCCCTGCTGTTCATGATTTCGTGTTCATGAACCGTGTTCACACATGTTTAGGCGGCGCCGCTGTGCTGCGCGGGCGTGACCACCTTCAACGCGCTGCGCCACAATGTGCGCCCCGCCGGGTCTCTGGTCGCCGTGCAGGTGCGTCAACATCCTGCAAAAAATACTCCTTCATTCGCGCGTCTTTGTCTACAGCACTCCATATGGCGCTCTCTCAGCGCTTGCTTGTGTACATGGCGATGCCGGGGGTGTGCGGGGCGGGTGCTGGTGTGGGCGGGGGGGAGCGCTCGGCCTTCCATGGCACCCTGGCGGGCGACCTGCCCTGGCAGGTCGAGCCCGAGGTAGCCTGCTGGCACCCGCTAGCACTTTCTTTGTTTGTACACATACTTTGCCATGCATTGGCCATGGCACCCAGTGGCCGTGCTGACATTCATATGACATGGGCTCTTGCACGCCCACAAGTGCAAATAAATAAAACTACTTCAACAGTAGTACATACTATGTACTACATTATGATTACAGATATGATTTTATGTGGTCTGTAGCCCGGATATGTTGCAGGTGATATATCCATGGTGGTACATTACGGTGCGGAAGCATTGTGTACCATATGTGTGTAGGTTACACCCTAACAACAATGTGCGCCCCGCCGCGTCGCTGGTCACCGTTCAGGTGCGTCATCATCCTGCAAAACAACATGTATTTCAGAAGTCCAGTGCGCTCTCGATTTAGTGCGGGGTAGTGTCACCCCCCTAGCACCCCGCACTAAAGCAAGGCGCGCACTAAATCAGTACGGCATCGAAGTATTAATAGTTGTATTGGACAGAATCATGTGGTCTGTGGCAGGTCTTTGTACCCCGCACTAAACCGCATACTGCACTAAATCAAAGCACACTAAATTGCGTGTGCACTCTACTCCATTCTGGTTGTAGATTTATATTAGAAGTAGTTGTGCTTCGAAGTATGTGGTCTGTAGCCTGGCCACTATGTTACAGTCAAGTGTGCCCATAGTGGTACATTGCGCTGTGCCAGCATTGTGTGCTGTAGATGTCAGGATTGCCCAGTTACAACCTTCCCATTGTCATTAGGGGGAGAGCGTCGGGCACCAAACAAGTACTGGTAGATGATGCATTCACACTCTGTGGGCGTGCAAGAACCCAGATTTTGCATGGCATGTTCAGTGCTAGACACAGTGCTAGTGGCGCCTGTTGCATACTTCAAGTACTTGAAGTAGTTACCAAAGCACATGCAGGCACGGGGTCTGGCAACAGCATGTGAGGCATCTACTTCAACTTGAAGTATACCCAGAGTAGCCTCCGTCGCGGTGCTGCAGGCGCTGCTGAGGTGAGCACTGGGTGGCAGCCTACCAAGGCTCACCTGAGCTGTGCTATGTCAGCAACTGCGGACAACGCGGCAGAAGCGGCGCTGCATGAGGCACGCATTGGCTGCTGTAAATATACTTCACGATGGGTCACCGTGTAAAACGTATTTTATACCTTATACAAGATACGGCGTATTTGTATTTCTACGCCCAGAAACGCGATATACGGCGCATTTGCGGTATGAATACGTTCATCTGCACACGTTTTACGGCGTATTTACATGCGTTATGCGGCGTACAATGCAAAATTATGCGCGATGACCCATCACTTAATGTACTTCGTAGTAGATACCACAAGTAGTGTGAATGCATCACCCAGGCGCAGCGCTTGCCGAGCGGCACAACACTCATCATCTGGCCGCCCACTCATGTCCGGGCTGCTGTACTGCCACCGCTGCTGCTGCCGCCGCTGCCGCTGCTGCCGCCGCCGCCGCCGCTGCTGCTGCTGCCACCGCCGCTGCTGCTGCTGCTGCTGCTGCCTGGTGCTACCACCGCCGCTGCCGCTGCCGCTGCTGCCGCCGCCGCCGCCGCTGCCGCCGCCGCCGCTGCCGCCGCCGCTGCTGCTGCTGCTGCCTGGTGCTACCACCGCCGCCGCTGCTACTGCTGCTGCTACTGCTGCTGGCGCTGCCTGCTGCTACTTTCGCCGCTGCTGCTGCTGCTACTGCTGCTGTGCAAATGGTGCCACTGCCACACAGGGCATCGGCGGGCTAGGCCACCTGGGCATCCAGTTTGCGTCAAAGATGGGCTACCGCGTGGCCGCTATCAGCCGCGGGATGGCCAAAAAGGACCTCGCACTGTCGCTGGGCGCCCACCACTACATAGGTATAGTGCACTCAGAATTTAGTGCGCTTTGATTTGGTGCGGTATGCGGTTTAGTGCGGGGTCCAGAGACCTGTCACAGACCACATGATACTTTGTACTGATCGGAGTACACAATACACGACGCTGTATTTGATTTAGGGCGGGATGGCCAAAAAGGAGCTCGCACTGTCGCTGGGCGCCCACCACTACATCGGTACTTGCCTCCATATGACCTCATTTCCCCTTGTTCACTTATCACTCCAGTGCTGCAGTACTGTATGAACATCAAGTGCATTCGTCAACGTTGCAGCATGGCGTTCAGGACTTGAAGTTGAGCGGTGTGTAGGCGGTCTGCGGCCCACAGAGCTTTTCCCCAGGCATTTGGCACTGTTGCTGGGGGGCATGCACACCACTTCTGCTAGTTTGTAACTGTAACCGTAACCGTGTCCGTGCAGAGGACCCGGGTGATAGACTCTCTGCTTTTACTGCATTGTCGCACCAGCAGTTCTGCAAAGTTGAAGTTGCTCGGTCCGCACTCACCGGGACCTTTCTCCTGCATCTGTGTAACGGACCCTGTAATTGTAACAAATCCGAGGCAGGGGACTCGGCGGCAGAGCTGCAGAAGCTGGGCGGCGCCTCCCATTAGAAAATACTAGCACATACCTCGAAGTAGTAACGTCGACTGTGGTGCAAAATGAAAGTTGCTAGTACACACTCACCGAAACAGTCTTCTGGAACTGTGTATCTGTAACTGGAACAGACTCCGAGGCGGGGGACACGGCGGCGGAGCTGCAGAAGCTGGGCGGCGGCTCCATTAGCACATACTAGTACATACTTGTGGAAGTAGTAACGCCGGCAGTTCTGCACAATTGAAGTTGCTTAGTACACACTCACCGAACTGACTTTTAACTGTGTATCTGAAACCGTAACTGTAACAGATTCCGAGGCGGGGGACTCGGCGGCGGAGCTGCAGAAGCTGGGCGGCGCCTCCATCATCCTCTGCACCGCCTTCAACTCTGCCGCCATGACCAAGCTCATAGACGGCCTCGGGCGCAACGGCGTGTTGGTGGTCCTCGGCGCTGACGCCGCACCCATCCAGGTGCGCAGACCACATGAATGGCACCAAATGTATGTATATGTGTAGTGTACTTCTGAAGTACATCATAAGTATCCTTCAAATGGGTATGTATGCGTACTTCTTGGAGTAATTGTGTATTTACTTTTTGTTATGGTATGCTGTGCGGTAGATAGCAGTGGCATGATGGTGGTCCTCGGCGCCGACGCCGCGCCCATCCAGGTGCGCCAACCACATGAAAGGCATTTCATGTGGTTTGTAGTGTACATCATATATACTACAGTAGTACATACCACCTACAGAAGTACCATGTATTTTTTTCTTGCCATGGTGTTCCTCGGCGTCGCCGACGCGGCCATGCAAGTGCGCCAACCAAACGGCAGGCATTGCATGCATTACTCTATGTACTAGTATTAGCAGTACAATGAAAGGGTTCGTTATCAACCTTCTTTGTTTGCCACGTCCGGTACTATAGTGGTACTTCAATAAGTATGCTGCATGGTGTCTAGCAACGGCAAGTTGGTGGTTCTCGACGCCGATGCCGCGCCCATCCAGGTGCGCCAACCACATGAAAGGCACTACACATATATTGCTATCGTACACTCGTACATTGTGGTGAATCATGTTTCCTTTTTGCTACTATTATAATATATATATATATACATACCTATATATATACATGTACACACTTGCGGTATGTATACATAGATATCTTGCAATGGTGTGCTGGCGGTCCTCGGTGCCCACGCCAGGTGCTTCTACCGCATGAAAGCAACCACTGATCGTTTTTGGGAGTGTGTGGTGTCTGCTGCCTGCCTCCTGAATGGATGGGCTCTCTGCACCAGCATTGTGCTGGCGGTGCGCATGCATACGAAACTCACTACATATTACTACTAGTAGTACTTTGTTACTGTGGGACTGTCTAGTGGAAAGGCTAAGCGTGGTTCTGCTCATTTGTAGTGATGGGTCACGGCGCATAACGCATTTGATACGTTACACAAAACACGGCGTATTTCTACGCCCAGACACACGATATATGGCGTATTCGCCGTATAAATGCGTGCATCTATGTGTACGTTATACGGCTTATTTACATGCGTTATACGGTGTATAATGCAGGAATTACACGCTGTGACCCATCACTACTCATTTGTGAGTGTGTGCGCGCGTGTGTGTGTGTGGGTGACCATTTGCTGCTGCCTCCTGGCGGGCACGCAACAGCGCACTGGTGCTTGCCAACCACATGAAAGGCAGTACAAGTCTGCAGTACTGTGTGCCATCTGGTGCCTTCTACTGTCAGTGACAGTACTGGCGAATGTGTGCGTTGGTCACGCCAGTGTGTGGCATACGGTATTGTCTAGGTATATGTGTAGGTATTACCCTGTGGTGGCGCCCCCTAGTTGGCATGATTCGCAAGTCCGCTGCCGTATACACAGTACAGTGCACTCGCGATTAAGTGCGGGGTAGTGTCACCCCGCTAGCACCCTGCACTAAAGCAATACCCTCACCAAATCGAATGGGGCATTGTGTTTTGTTCATATAGAACCATGTGATCTGTGACAGGTCTCTGTACCCCGCACTAAACCGCATGCCGCACTAAATCAAAGCGAACTCAATTGCGATTGCACTGTATGTTACTTCTCAAGTTGAAACTACTAGTACTGATAGTACTACAGTACCGGCAGTATACACTTCGAGGGATATGGTATGTATTGATTTAAAACATTGTGTTCTGCTGTGGTGCGCGCAGGTGTCGCCATTTCAGCTGCTGGGAGGGCGCAAGAGCGTCCAGGGGCACCCCTCCGGCACTGCCCGCGACTCCCAGGCAAGTAGTAGCTGCTAAGCACAACTGCTGCTGCTACAGCTGCTGGGCGCTGGTGCTGCTGCCACCGCCGCTGCAGCTGCCGCCGCCTCCGCTGCTGTGTGCTGACTGCGGTTTTGCTGAGCATCGCTGCCATTGGTGCTGCTCGTGGCAACGCCATGATTATCATGCCTGCGCTCGTATGGCTACGTAAATGCACGTGTTTGCCAGCGGTATCCCAACACCAGCACAGAACTTTGAGCATCTTGCATCAGTCTTCATGACCATACCCCCCTGCAATGGCACTGTGCGCGCGCTGTGCTGACCTGTTGTGCTGTGCTTGCTCGCCGACTGCTGGTGGTGGTGATGTTTATCCTGGGCCCATGACATGGTCGACGTCTTCAACCTCACAACTACAACTTCAACACTGAGCGCACCTGCCCGAATACTTGCTCATAGTTTGTACTGGTGCACACATGCCCTCATTCATGTCTCTATGACTAATACACAAACTTCAACTTCACCTCTTGTACTTCAACTTTGCACCAGGACGCCATGGCGTTTGCGCAGCTGAACAGCGTCAAGGTGACGACCAAGGTGTTCCCCTTCTCCGAGGTCCAGGACGCGTACGACGCCATGATGTCCGGGGAGTTCCGCGTGGTCCTCGACTTCCAGGCCTAGATTCTCCACAGTGTAAGTTGGCTACTTCAACTTGTAGTTGACTACTTCAACTTGGTCCCGCACGGCACGCTTGCCGGAGCAGCTAGGTGCCGGGTGGCAGCTACTGCGGCTGCCATGCGCGCAGTAGCAGCAGCACCACACTCGACAGCAACTTCAAGTCTAGTAACCTCAACTCCGCGCCTACTGCACAGCCACCACTGCTGCGGCACTGCGTACGTGGACGGCATGTCATCCATGCTCCCTCGCCGCGCTGGGTGCATGTAGACCCCCCCCCCTTCCCCCTTCCATACCCCCCTTCCCCGGGGCCCCTCGGCCCATCAACTTCAACTTCAGTCAACCGCCTTCCGCAGGCAGCCTTCCCAGTCCCGTGTTTACGGGAGTAGATGGGCATTGTATGCTGTACAGTGCGCGTTGCCGTCCGCCCCACCCGGTGCCTGCGGCAATGCAGATGCAGCATGCGTGCTATCTGTCCTCCTGCGCTGCCGCTAGGCCTTGGTTTGTGCCTCCCCTTCCCAGTGCTCCCTCCCTGTCTTTTCTGAACTTGCGCTGGGCACTGCTCCTTTCTCGCACTCCCGCTGAGCAGTGCTTCTTTTCTCACACTCCCGCTGAGCACTTCCGCGGGCTGCGGTCGCCGCACTGGCAGCTCGCGCCCACAGCAGCCGGCATCGGCCAGAGGCACAAGTTTGCCGCCCTGGCGCAGCAGTAAATGGTGAATGAATCTATGGTGAAAAAATTGTGAACGCATTTCCATGCTGATGGGGTGGCCGCTCCTTCGTGTCCTGCGTTGCCCCACCTTCGTGCACAATGGCTGGTGCCATGGTGCCGTCTCGCTCTGAAGTATGTGCCCGGGGCTGACGCTGCTACTTTAAAAGTACTACACAAGTGTAATGTATTGGTTGTCTACCAAAGCGACTGACCCCCCACAGTGTTTGGGATTGTCAGCTACGGTAAATGCCAAGGTACAATAACCTGAATGTAATGAAGTATGGTACACCAGTAGAGCGGCTACCAAAGGAACGTGCCCCTATTGTATTGTGGGCCTCCCAAGGTTTCAGCACAGGCTACCACTTCGGAATAGAGCGGTAATGACTGCCGCCGCCATGCCGGCGCTGACTGGCGTTTTGCACTGTGCGTGGTTTGTATGCCCGCGCCCACGTTGGGATGCAAGGGCGTGTGTGCACCAGACGGAGGCATGACCCGAGCATTGCTAGTCAATGTAGGTGAGAGCTCGACGTGCCAGTACTAGTGGTACAAACGCTAGCACAGTTTGATAGAGGTACATGGCACTGTAATGCTACTAAAGGTACAAGTGCAAACGCATGCTCCAGACATCATGTGCACAGCAGCAGGTGCAAGAAGCAACCGTGGGAGACCCGCTTCCTGCATGCAAAACATGATCGTGGGGAGACCCCCTCCATTGCACTGACATTTTTGCCCATTTTCCAAAGACCTTGGGTGGGCGGGGCCAGGGCTGTGGTTTCAGAGGCGCTGCCGCCGCCCACGTCCAAGCAGCTGCTGAGCCAGTGCGCAAGGCACAACCATTTGAGTGTGCATTGCCGCTGTCTGGAGTAGCAGCCTCCGCTGCGGCGGTGTACCCGCCAGTGCTATGCTTGCAAGCGGAAAGCCGCAGCCGAGGCCATGCGTGCCGCATTGACAGCGGTGTGCTGTTGTAGCGTGCTAGCGCGCAGCGGACTGCGTGGCCGGGGTCGCCCGAGGCAGCGCCGCGCAGGTGCTGGCGTCACTACTGCTGAGCACGCCTACACGATATTCCTGCCGCTAACATGCTGGCGCGTGCGCTCCTGCGCATGCCTGGGCCACCGCAGAGCGCCGCTAGAAGCACCTGTCTAGCGCAAGCCTGCTGCCGAAACAGCCTGCTGCAGCATGGCCCCCGCGCACACTGCCCCACCAAATGTCTTCAACTACAACTTCAACTCGACTCGAAGTTGCACCCGCAACTGCGCCGGTACGCGTGCGCACCTGCTCTGGGTCTCCCCGAAGCCATCACCGCCTCGCTCACAGCTTCGACCTAGGCGCTGCTGCCCCCCCCTGCCGCGCCTCACCAGGTCCGCAGTCCACAGCCGCCTGGCCTGCGGCCTCCGCCTCCGCAATCACGTGTCCAGCTTGGCAAGCGCCACACCTCCAGCAGCGTCTGTGTGCGCCGCCGCTCGCCGCCTTGCAGCCGCGGCATGCCACAGCGCTCACAGCCGCGGCATGCCACAGCGCTGACAGCCGTGGCGGCTGCGGTGCCGGCTCGCGGAGGTGGCGGCGCCACAGGCAGCGGCGGCGCCGGCACTCCCCTCGTCGGCGACAGCAGCGGCAGCAGCACCAACGGTGGCGGTGGCGGTGACTGGGCGACTGCGGCACCGGCTCGCGGCAGTGGTGGACAGAGGCGGCGGCGGCGCCGGCACTCCCCGCGTCGGCAACAGCAGCGGCAGTAGCACCAGTGGTGGCAGGGGCGGTGGCGGTGGCGGCGGCGGCGGCGCTTGCAGCAGCAGCGGCGCCGGCAGGACCAGCGGTGGCGATGGCGGTGGTGGCGGTGGTGACGGCGGTGGCGGCGGCGGCGGCGGCGGCGGCGGCAGTGGCAGCGAAAGGGCCCCTAGGAAACGGCGCAGAAGCACCAGATGGGGCCCATCACGGGCTCTCCCTGCTCCGGCGCCCCCCCCCCGGTCCACTCGCTGCTGACAGACTCTGAGACATTGCTGGAAGACCGACTCGCCGCATCCTCTTGTGGACCCGCCGCCGCCTCCTCCTCCTGTGCTCCTGGCGCCACACTTGCCGCTGCTGGCTGCTGCGGAGGCAGCGGCGGCATGGGGGTCCCCTCGCCCTCCCCGGCCCCATCAGCGGCTGCCGCCCGTGCGTCTGTTGCCGCCGCAGCAGCACCATCCGCCTCCAGCTCACCACCATGCTCCTCGAGAACAGTGAGCTGTGGTGGCGCTGCGGTGGTAGTGGCGCCGGCAGGGCTTGCGGCCGGCGGAGGCGCCGCCGGCTGACTTGCGCCCCTGTTGGCAGCTGGTGACCGCGGCGCCGCCGCCACCGCCGGCGCTCCTGTGCGTGTGGCGCCACTGGCAGCCGCTGCAGTGCGCGCAGCGGCAGCGGCGGGCGGCAGTTTCGCAGTAGCAGCGGCAGCACCAGCAGCAGCGCCAGCGGCAGCGCCAGCGGCAGCAGCAGCTGGCGGCAACTGGGGCGTGGCGGTGGTGGCAGCTGCGTGCGGCAGCGGGGATGGTGCGGCGGTGGCGGCCGCGGGGGGGGAGTGGGGGGCGGCGGCGCGCAGCTGCTGAGCACGTTGCTGCAGCGCGCGCTGCTGCTGAGCACGCTTGAGAGTGTTTGGGTCCAGGTACAGGGCGGCGGCGTTGTTCATGGCGGGCTGCGACTGCAGCTGGGCGCGGGCGCAGGCGGTGGCGCCGACGTTGCCCTTTGTGATGGCGGCGACGGAGGGGACGGCGCGTGTGTCGCGGGTCTCATCGGCCACATAGAAGGGCTGTTCGTCCATGGTTTGGGGGGCGGGGCAGCAGCTGAGCAGCTATAAAGGGGCTGCTGGGCAGGAGCCGCCAAGCGGATTCTGGGGGCGGAGGGGGGGGATCGTGTTGGTGTGTCGTAATGGTAGTCTCTGGTAGTGGTGGTTGGTTGTGGTGAGGTGGGTGTGCTGGTGCCAGGTTCGCCCTCGCCAGTTCGGCTTCCGCTGCTGTGTCTTAATCGCGGTTTGCCGAGCACTGCGTTAGCTAAAGGTGGGTCCTGCCGCCTGCTGCCTGCCTGCTGCAGATGCTCCACAGCAGCCTGCTAAACAGTCCTCTTGGCAGTTGAAACTTGTGTGCAGCAGCTATGAGCGTGGGGTGGTGGTGTGCTGCCGGCAGGGCCTTCAGTAGAAAATATTGCTGATGCTGCCACGCTTCCGGCTCAGGAGCGCCAGCACCGCACACGCAGACCTAGGCAGCAGCAATGGGCTCGTCTGCAGCTGCTGCTGATGCCTGCGTGCTGCCTGCTACTGCGGTGCGGCCACTGGTGGTGGTGGGGGCCGCCAGCCCGCCTCGCTGCACCTGCTGTCGCTGCTGCTGCTGCTGCTGCTGCTGCTGCTGCTGCTGCTGCTGCGGTTGCTAGCCTGCCTCCGACGCCTCTGATCGCTATCGCACCCTGAAGGCCTCAGGCCTCAGGTGGGGGCCGTTTCTGACAGTTGCAACTGGGAAAGACTCCAAAACGTGTGACGCCACGTGGCGCGCGCTAAGCACGTCCTGTCACAACTAACTGCATCCCGTACCCACTCAACAACAGCCCCACCGGTGCGCACCACAGCCTGCAGCGCTGCTCCACCTGCTGCTGCTGCTGCTGCTATGAGCTATGGCAGCGCCCAGGCAGCAGCCTGGGTCGGCAACCATGCAGGTGGCGGGCGGCAGCGACAGCGATGCCAACCCCACTGCGCCGCCAGTATCCACAGCTGCGGGCGGTGGTGATGGTGCCGGCGGCGGTGCTGCTGCTGGTGCACCGCCACAGGCCAGCGTCTGGTACGATGACAGCAGCGATGACGAGGGCGCGTACGAGGAGGAGGAGCTGTCGCTGCTGGTTGACTTTCCAGAGTCTGCCGCCACCTCCCTGGCCCCTGGCGGGCCGCCTCTGTCCGTGGTGGTCTGCAGCGGCAACACCCTGGAGCTGCTGCTGGGCAACGACAGGTGTGCGCAAAGTCATATATCATGTATTGTGATGCTCGTATGTGGCTACGTGGTGACCAAGTATTGATTATGTGAAAGAAATCTGCAAGGCTGCTAAGCCCAGATACTGCCGTGCTGAGGCAAAATGCCAGGCCGAAGCCTGTACGGTGATATGTCCACCTGGTGAAAAGCACCAGACAGCCCCCACACCTACACGCGCCGGTCATTGTCCTTGAGGGCTAGGGATAATTCAGAGTACAATAATGAGCACCCGTGGGCGTGCAAGAACCCAGGTCATGCAAGCCAGCATCAAGTAATACGTACTGGCATGCTCACACACCTTTGCTAAGTCAACGACAAGCACTGCCGAAAGCATTATGTATGAGCTTTTGATGTGTACCGGTAGATACACTTGGATATAGTGAGTTGATGACAGCAATTTTTCTGGAGCTACAGTAGTACCCACGACAGGGAGGTACGTGTACATGGTGTGTAGGCAACAAGGGGCATGTAGTGCATCGATGACACCAAATCAGCGTATAAAAACGAGTGGGATGTAGTTCATCGATGACAACAAATCAGCGAGTGCCACTACCCATGTTCTCAATTGGGACGTGCACATGCCAGTTGCTCAGCACAGCACAGCAGCACCGCGCACTTGCAGTCCATGTATGTACTGCCCGGCACATACTACCTAGTAGTAATAGGAAGAAACACTATCCTTGTGGGCAAAGACACTGGATGAAACCTAGTTGAAGTAAGAGTAAGAATCAACAGCAAGGGTTTCATGGCCTGTAGGCTACTCTGTGTCGTTTCCATGCGTTGGCGGGTTGACTTGGTCTTGTGAGGGCGGCATGCGCGTTTGAGGCACGCTGTCAGCTTGTCTTGAGCCCCGCCACACACCGGGACCCCCCTAAACAAAATAGTTGACAAAATTTTATCGTTGTTTTTTCCTACACTCCTTCAATAGAATTTAATCGAGAAAAGGACTAAGATCATTCAAAAACAATACCATCAAAGCAATGGAGAAAATTAACACCTGATTGGTGAACAATTTACCATACTTGTTGTGTGCTTTTAGGTCTACTACTAGTAGATCAGTGGAACTCGTGACGGCGCAAGGACGCAACCAAGCACCCGTCACTGTAATCACCAACCTGCCGCCCCCCCCCCCGCCCCGCCCCCCCCCCCCCGTTCCCCTTGCCCCCCCAAAAACACACACACACAAACACACACAAATAATTACATAAACCAAACACGGGCCAGGTACACGGCACCCATCAGCCGTGACATGCTCGGAACGGCGCTCGTCTTTGCTCGCACAGACGCCGCCGCGCCTTCGCCACGCGCCCCCGCCGCCGCTGCCACCACCGCCACCCACCATGACAGCACAGAAGAGGAGTACCGCTGCGACCTGAGGCTCGTGGGCCGGTCGGCCGCCACCGCATCGCTGCGAAAGCTCAAGTCGCGAGGCGCCGCCGCCGCCGGCAAAGCGGCAGGCAGGCAGGGCAGTGGCGCTGGTGCTGGGGGGGGAGTGGCTGCGGCAGCGGCGGAGGCGGCGGTGGTGGCGGCGATGGATGTGGAGGGAGGGGAGGGGGGTGGGGGGGGGAGGGGGGGGCGGGGGGGGCTGCGGCAGGCACGTGAGGTTGTGACGGAGGTGTGCAGATGGCGATGAAGTTGAAGTATGGCTTGAAGTTGTGCACCTGCTGGTGCGTTGGGGCGTGCAAAGTGGTTGCGGAAGGCAGTGCGTGTCGCCCTTTAGCGGCAAGGCGCCGCATGGGGGGCGTGCATGCGCTGGCGCCGCCCAGAACCCCGGCCACTTAAGACTCGCGCACCCTACAGCAGCCGGGCGCGGCAGAGGCCAACCATGTCATAATTGCTGAGCGAGTGCTGAGCAGCTGGGGCAGCCATGCCCCCTGCCCCCCCGCCGCTGGAGGTGAGTAGCGACAGGGCAAGCATCACACCTGTTGGTGGTGTAGTGGGCTAATGCGTCTCGTGTTGTGCAAGTCCAGCTAGCACATTTGGGCACATGCACGGGCCGCCATGGCAGCAGGCCCAAGGCGTGAGCGGCAAAAGTACGTGGGACGCATGAATTGCCGCCGTCAGGTGTCGCGCTGGCGCTGAGCACTGCTGACGCGGCACTGCTCCAATGTGATTGGGCGGTGGCACGACCCAAGTGCTGGGGTCACTGGCTATGGGTGCAGGGTGCAGCCCATAAGTGGGTAGCCGCTCCCTCGAAAGCAAAGTGGAGCAGCTGCTGGTGGGCTGAGTGGCACAATATGGTGGGTTTGTGCATTGGGCCCATTGCACTGCGGTGCCTGCAGCGTGTCGCGGCGCAGCGCGGGCACAGTGAGGGGGTGTGAGGGTGGCATGCCGCCATTATGTGAGGTAGCAACTCCAGACGGCGGTATATCCTATGGCGGGTTGGCCTGCCCACTCGGACGCCCCGCTTCGCCTCTCGACCTGCCTCCGGTGGTGCTGGCCGCTCCGGCATACTAGAAGTATGTCTACCGCATGCCCGTTGCGCCAGATCAAAGCACATGCAGCTCTTCAGCGCTTCATGTACGAGGCTAGCCTGTGTCATGAATGGATTGATTGAGTGGCGTCAGGTGATCACGGCGGATGCGACAAGTGCTGCTGGTCTGCTGGGCGGCCACTGCTGCTGTCATCTGCGTGTGCATGCACATGCATGCATATGCCAAGCGCCTGTGCGTGTCACGCCTGCATGCCATGCATACCGCTACCAAGAGGCGACGTGATGTCCACGTGTCCACTAGTAATTCTATCATAATGATGGCAACATGCTGTGCTTACGTGGGCGCGCAGTGCTGAGCACCGCGGTCTTGCCAGCTGGCTACAGGGGACAGCGTGCTCGACTCACGCTGTTCCCAGCCGCGCACACCATGTGCACAGGACAATGCGCGCCCCAAGCGGAGTTCCATACAACTTTGAACTTCAACTTGTTGCATACTTCAAGTGTACTACCAGGTACAAGTAGTGCAAGTACATGTGCTCCGAAAGGTGTCAGCAGTCGTCAAGGCGGCAGAGGCGCTGTGTGCTGCATGCCGGCGGTCATGCGCAAATGGCGGAGGGAGGCATGGGCATGGGCATGCCGTGGCATGCCTCAGAATGCCACCCGTTCTCAGCATTCGCTCATGCAGAGTATGCAAGTCGGGGGGCATGTGTACTTAGAAGCACTAAAGTATTACAGTGTACCGGTACATGCATGCATGTGCATCACTTGAAGTCCGGCCCAAAAGCCATCTGTACTTTTATTAAACTCCGCTTAGGGCGCGGAAAGCCCTTTGCACACGATGCGTGTCGTAACCCGAAAATCAGA
>JAULBY010036312.1:0-14448 GCA_032358315.1 Ophiocytium majus | reverse complement strand
GCGCCGCCTCACCAGCTGCCGTCGGTGTCGGCGCCGGCCTTGGGCTTTGCAAAGGCGGCGAGGCTCCAGGAGGTGTCGATGGTGTAGGGGGTGGTGATGAGGACGCCGTCGCGCGTGGCCTTGGCAGCCTGTATGGGGCTGAGCGCGTGGCAGTCACGGTAAAACAGGACGCGCAGGCAGGCCGCGCGAGCAGTGCGCGGGCCTCGCCCGCCGAGCCTCTCCTTCATGTCGGCCCTCCACCGCCTGTGCACACACGTGTTGGTACTAGTACTTGAAGTATCTGTTAGCATTAGACTGCGAAGCGGTTCAGGCATGTGTGGAAATTATGGCCGCAACGGTTGTCATTGCTGCACAACGTGGGTGCCCTGCCCGCCTTCATGTCGGCCCTCCACGGCATGCGCGCGGCGGCGCGCGTGCATGCACACGGCGTGAGCACACATAAGTGTTATGCAGATGTTTACAGTACACTTCGAAGCACGTGTGCAACATAGCGTGATAACCATGGCCATAAGCGCAGTTCTCGCTGCACAACGTGGGTGCCTCGCCTTCCTCCATACCAAGACGCCACCGCCTGTGTGGCGCGGCGCGCGGGCACCCACATGTACGTGGGTAATTTTTAACATGATGCCAGCATTTCAAACAAAAAATACTTCAGAAGTACTACAGTAGTACTTCGAGGTATGTGTTACAAGAAGTACTACAGTGTACTTCGAAGCATGTGTTAAATCGGCCGTATCAGCGGTCCTTGCTGCACAAGGCAGGCGGGTGGCTGAGGTAAGCAAGTGACACATGTATAATGCGTGGTATTTGAGGACTTCTTGCCCATAAAATGCAGTGGCATTCAGTCAGTGCCGCTCCTGCTGCTGGCGCTCCTGCTGTTCAGATGTGCTTCACTTGGACAACACCTGACTGGCCTGCAGCGCGTACCAGCGTACCAAGCTGCTTATGTACTTCGGGAGCGTGGTGTTCCGGGAGCTGGGGGGTGGGAGCAGGTCCCCTGGGACATGGGGCTGTAAACCCTTAGAGTAGTGCTCTGGCAACATGCCAGGCTTCCCTTAGAGTACTTCTGAGCATTGCCAGTTTTTTCGCTACTGGTACCTGTCTGATTTTCGGGTTACGACACGCATCGTGTGCAAAGGGCTTTCCGCGCCCTAAGCGGAGTTTAATAAAAGTACTTCGAATTACTCACGTTCAAGTTGACCAGTGTTGCTCTAGTCTACAACTAGCAACCTCCTGGGTGCAATGACCGGCATTGTTGGGTACTTGAGGAAGTACTTCGAAGTATGCGCTGTATACATATGTTTTGTATAATGCGTTACGAACTGACTTCAGTACGCTGCTGTGGCACAATGGCGGGCACTGCTGCCACTGTCAGACCAAATGCTTAGCAATAAAAAGCCGAAAAAAACCGATAGCACAATGTGTACCACAACCGCGGAAGGACGGCAATGACCCACATTTGTTGATCACAGCTATGGTGCACGCCCAGCAGCAACAGCAACAGCAACGGCAGCAGCAACGGCAGCAGCAACAGCAGCGGCAGCAGCAGCAGCGGCGGCGGCGGCGACGGCGACGGCAGCAGCAGCAGCAGCAGCAGCGGCGGCCGCGCGGCAGCAGCAGGCTGCGGCAGGACTAGTAGAGAACGCTCACACTGTTCGCCTATAGACACATGTATGTACATACCTATGAAGTACATGTACAGCTGACGCTGCTGCTGCTGGTGATGTTGGCGTTGGGGTGGCGGGGTTGCTGTTGCAGCTGCCGCCTCCACTGCTGCCGCCGCCACTGCTGATGCTGCTGCTGCCGTCGCCGCATTCGCCCAATCAATGCGTATGCTGCCTCTGCTACGTCACAACTGTTGCTGGCATTGTACACCTGGGACAGGTGTAAGTGCACCGATGCCTGCGCCGAAGCCCGCACGCCTGCATGCACACGAAACTCAACCGCCAATGTTGAAGTTGGCCATCATCGCGAACGCTCTTCTTGCAACCTGAACTCTCTCTGCACATCACATGTGCAGTAATAAAACATCATACTGCAGCGCGCGCGCGTGGCATCGCACAGCAGCCAGCAGCAGGCGGCAACGGCAGCCGCAGGCGCGAGGGCAGCGGAGGCGAGGCAGTGCTAGGAGGTGGACTCGCCCGCGCGGCCAGCAAGATGGTGAGTGCACATGTGCGCAATTGATCGAGTGTTCGCAAACACCTGTGATGATGTCCTGTAAGGTCCCCATTTGAGCGCTCTGCCGGCTGGCGCACGTCGAGGGGCGTCCCAGCACTCTTTGACTATCTGTAGACTGCCCACAATATCGTGGTAGTGCAACCGGCATGGTGCTGCTGTTGCTCGAGCAGCGTCAAACTGCGGTGGGTGATGGTGAGTCCAGTTGTTGTCTATTTCTGCGGGGCGGCAACAGCACCAGCACGCCGGCCAACCAGCGGACTGACGGCCGCGTTAGATGCCACAGTTGCCGTTGGGCATTGATGTGTGCGCAGGCGTGTTTTTGGCAGCTGTCGCGAGCTCTTGCCACCGTTTCCTGTGTTTGTAAGTGTCACAACAATTGTGCCGGTTTTGAACTTTGGATCCAAACGCAGCGTCGCGTCACTAGCAGCAGCAGTAGCAGCAGCAGCAGCGAGCTCGAGCGGTAGCAGCAGCACCACCAGCAGCAGCGGCAACCGCACATGCTGAGCGCAGTTGCTGCCCTGGTGCACTCTGGCAGCTGGTCTGCCCCGTTGCAAGCGCTGCCACCACCGGAGCCAGGTCGAGAGGCGAGCTTTGCTGGCCGTAGTGGATGCTGGGGGGGCAAAATATCAAAGGTTGCCTGATTTAAGGGGGCGTGAACTCATTAGGGAGCGCCGGGTTTAAAGGGGGTGTGAAGTAATTAGGGGGCGCCAGTTAAAGGCCTTGGGGGGGGGATAATTAGGGAGTCCGACGCCCAGTTAAAACCCTCCCTATTTACTGTGCGGGGTGTTAAACAAGCACTACACGGTATGTACTTCTGAAGTACTTCTGAAGTTCTACTGTAGTGCACCCAGTGGCCGTGCTGGCATACATGACATGGGCTCTTGCACGCCCACAAGTGCAAATAAATAAAACTACTGTAGCATACATATAATGCATACTTCGAACGTACTTGAAGTATATGTGTAGACTGTACGTGCAGAGTATGTATGTATACAGAGTATAGTACACATGCATGTTTGGCGCCCTGACGGACGACCTGCCCTGGAAGGTGGAGCCCTAGCCTGCCGGCTGCTCAGGCCTGCCCGCTAGCAGCAGTTGTTGCTCAGAAAACTTTGTGCGTTCGTGCGCATACGCTGACGGGCATGTGCCATGGCCACAACTGTGCTGGCATGCATGGGACGGGCTGTTGCAGCCCACAAGTGTGTGCAAACAAATACAACTACAGTGTACATACATGCTACGTAGTAAATGGCTTGCTCGTGTCCTTTTTCCGCAGCTGGCAATGGAGCCGGGTACGGTTTAACACCGTTGCCGCTACCATATGGTGGCTGACGCAGTATAGCTGCAATAACTGTGCACAACCCTCCTGAAACTGTCATGTAACTGTCACAGGCGGAGCTGCGGACGCAACTGCACGCAGCCAAGCGTCACTCCGCGGCAGCAGCAGCTGCTCAGCGCTTGGAGGGGGAGGACACACGTGCTGCGCTGAGGATGGCGAAAGAAAGTGCTCACAAATCCGGTGAAGGGGAGTCCAGGCTGGCGCTGGAGGTACAGTGCACCACCTGCTGCATAGCCCAATGGTGTGCCGGCTCCTGTACAAGTAGTGTCTACCTGTGGACACCCAGAGCTTAAGTCTCGGCGCCTGTAGCTTTTTTCATAGAATTGATGCTCACACTATACTGGCCATGCCAGTGTAGCAACCGTGTAACCATCTGACAAGGGGGCTGATGTAGGGAATGATCTACTGTAGGTGCAGTGCATGTTACCGGTATTATCATTGCACATTGCTGAGCATGCCATGGCGCTGGCATACCCCCCATCAGGCCTTGTGTGGCTGTGCCAGTGACTGGAGCAGAGAATACCGTGCGACAGGCCTGGGTGCTTGACGGCCAAAGATGTGCTGTAGTACGTGCGTACACCTGCATGACAGTGAGGAGGATGGGGCGGACCTTAAAGGGTGTGTGTATTCATGCTGCTTGTAGTCTAAGCATAAGTTGTGCAAACATGCCTTTTTTTCTGTGCGCCTTCCTGCCACCAGGTGAATGCATTGTGTGAGGAGCGGGCGGACCTGGAGGAGCGCCTTGCCACAGCCGCCAAGGGAGCAGCAGAGGACTGCAGACGCGTTGCAAAGGCCCTGCAAGACAGGTGTGTTACACTTACTGTGCACCAAAACTGTGCCTACCCAAAAATTATACTTACATGACACATACTGTGACATACATGCAAATATATTATATCATAACACAGTGAAGTTGATAACTGAGCTGTGTAAGGCAAAACTCAGGTCTGTGTTTCATGTGAACAGTTGCAACCTCATTGGCACCTGAACGGCCAGGTTTTCTATCCTCTGCGAGTGCGTGGTTGGGTGCTTGCATGTTGCTCATGCCGCCCTCGCTGATGAGGTTTGGTGATGCAGCGCGGATAGGCAATGTGGTTGTTCCTGTGTCACTTCCTTCCTCAGTGCGCGATGTCTATATGGCGCCCACCACATGCCTTCTAGGCCATGGGCACAGTCACACACTCTCAGGCCCTCTCGGGTGCAAGATCAAGTCACAGGCTCGCGCTACCTTTTTTCCCAGGTGTTTTAGCCTGTGCTCCCGCTGCTCCTCAAAAGCATACTCCCCAACTCCTGCCCGCCCCCCCTCCTAACCCCACCCGCTCTGCTGGTGTCACGCACACGCACGAACCCTGGCAGGCACGCGCGCGAGCTTGCGGAAACGACCGCGCGCTACGAACTTCAACTGGAGTACGTGCGCTCAACGCTCCGCGCCGACGCCAACCGCGCCGCCGACACGCGCGCCGCCGCCGCCCTCGCCCAGGCCGCCGCCTCCCACGCCACTGAGTTACGCGCTGCACGCGACGCCGAGGCGGCAAAACGCCGCGCCGCCGTGGCCTCCGCCCTGCAAGAGCGAGATGCCGAGCGCGCCGCGCTGCTGCAAGACCTGTCGCAGCTGAGGGGGCTGCACGCCGCGCGCGTGCGCCAACTGGAGACGGCCCTCGCCGCCGAAACTCGCGCTCTGGAGGGGGCGCGGGCGGAGGTGGAGCGTCTCAAGGCCTCTGCGGCTGTTTCCGCCCGGGAGGCTGCTGCCCGGCGGGAGGAGGAACGCGCCAGCGCGTCAGCACAGCTCCGGGAGCTGAGCGCCATACGGGCGGCGGTGAGAGAGGCAGCGGCGCGTGCGGCGGACGCCGATGCAAGGGAGGCGCTGGCGCGGCGCGAGCTGGCCAGGTGCCTGGAGGAGAGGCGGCTGGAGACGGCGGAGGCGGCAGAGCTGAGGGCGCAGGCGCAGGCGGCGGCCGCGGCGGCGGCGGCGGCGGCGCGCACGTGTGGGGACGGTGCGTCAGTGGTGTCTCTGGAGCGGGCGCTGCGGGTGTCGCGCCAGGTGTGTGATGATGGTTCTTCTGCTGGTGGTGGTGGTGGTGGTGCTGAGAGCTGTTGTTGACTGAGCTGAGATGTGTTTTGCTGCATACTGGTTGCGCTACATGCATGCATGGAGCATGCCTTCTGCTGTTCGGGGAGCATGGTGTCTGCTGCATCCAAGAACACAGCGTCGGCAAAGCACAAACCTGGTCATCCTTTGTAATGCTACCCCCCAGTGTGCCAGCTCTTGCTGCTGCAACCCCCAACTACTGCGCACCCTCACAACACACACACTCTCGCCTCACCTCACCTCTCACACATGCCCCCCCTCCCTTCTTGCACATGCACCACCGCACCTTGTGCTACCCCAACCCCACCCCACACCGCAAACAGGAGGTGGCCATGCTGGAAGCAGAGTCAAGGCGAGAGGCGCGCGAACGTGCGGCCCTCGAGTCAGCAGTTGCCCGCCTCTCCCGCCTTGTCTACGGCCCTGGCGCATGGGCGCCCATGGCATCCGTTCACCTCGGCGAACCCCGCACCACCAAATCAAACACCACCCAACAACTGCAGACGCAGCAGCAGCAGGTGCTCGGCACACCGCAGTCGGCGTCGCCCGCGCCGCGCCGGCAGCTGCTGAGCACGTCTCGCAGCGCGGTTTTTTCGGGCACGCCGGGAGGAGGTGCTCAGCGCCCGGCGCGCAATTTCTGCTCAGCAGCAGCAGAGGCGGCTGGTTGTATTCCGCCGCGGCACCGGCGGGGATCGTCCACGCCTGACAGCAGAAGCGTCTGCAGCAGCGGTGCAGTTGGTGCTGGCGCCGGTGCCAGCGGAACGGCGAGGGGGCGGGCGCTGTTTAGCGGTGCGCGCTCGCCCGCTGTGCCCGCCACGCCTCGGTTACGGTCAAAGCAGCCTAGTAGAGGTGGGGCAACGCCGCGGAGCTGCTCAAGAGGTGGCGGGGGGGCTGGGAGGGGCGGGGGTGCTGCTGGTGGGCGCGCGCGGCAACGCTCGGAGTCTGTGGGATCGAGGTTGCCGCGGTGACTTAAGGGCGGTGCCGCCGGCTGCTGAGCAACAGGGGCGTTTCGCTCCGCTGTGTTGGCTGTGTTGGAGGGCAGTGAGCTGCTTGCGTGCGTGCGGGCAACTTGTGCTCAGTACCAGTGGCAGCAGGAGCAGACAGTGAGGGCCCTCCCAGTGCCGCTGCTGGCTGGGCCAGCCAAGTTGGCTGTTCTTGTGGTTCTTGTTTTTGATTCGCTGTTTTACTTGTTATGTCGGTCGCTGTGCGCCGGCAGCCGTTATGAATACACACTACTGCGGCATTGGCGGGCGAGCGCTGAACGCCGCCTGCCAAGCACACACTACAAGCATGTTGCTCGCAGGCACCGCTGCTGGTGACCTTGCTTTTAGCTGCTGTTCATGAGCACTGTGAGCACTGAATGCTGCTGCTATTACATGTGGCTGTTACATACCCGCACGATTGGCACATTGTGTGCAGTGCTGCCTCATGTAGGTCTGAGTTCAACTTGTAGCCATGCTTGAAGTGCCAAGTGCATGCGTGTGTGTTGGGCTGCCATGTGACGTGTACACTCGGACAACAGTAGATCTGTTATAGCATTGTGCTGGGTTTATCGTATGACTGCATAGTGGTGTTGTGATCTTGTCGGCTACTGTACCACAGGGGGGCAGCATGCTCCTGGTTTTCCGGTGGCGCACACACATGTGCACAGGGTTTCCGCGCCTTACAACAGATCTTGTTTTTTTGGTTACAAAAAAAAAAAAATGTTTACACAGTTCACAATGTGGCTACAATCCTCGACCAACTATCAACACACACATGATGCATGCTTGTGAACATTGCCACCGGCGGTCAGCTATGTGAGGCTGGCATCATCACTGCCGCGTCGCTGCATCTGATGACTACTGCAGTAGCTACACCGACTTGCACACGTGGCCACTGGCGGCTTTTGGCCTGGTGCACTGCAGTGCCACACGACTTCAAATGTGGTTGGGGGGAGCACGTCAGTGTGTCTGTCAAATATCTTGGCGTCTGCAGTTGTCTGCAACCACAAACGCGCACTTCAACATTCACTTCAATTTGCACACTTCAACTTTCACTTCAACTTCCAACGCTCACGCAACCACACACACACAAAACGGTGCACACAAACACACACACACACACAACACGCCAACAGCAGCATGGCCCACTCTGTCGCGTTTGCGACGCTGTCACGCCACACCTGCACTGGGCTCGCTGCCTTGCCTGCTGCCGCAGCACCCACCTTTTGCGGCAGCGGCGGCAACTGGCTGCAGCAATTACGCGGCTTGAATGGAGCTGGCGGCAGGGGCAGGCGAAGCGTGGTGACCATGAAGCTTCAGCCAAAACAGCCTGCCCCTGGATCCGGCAGCGGCAGCAGCAGCCGTGCTGTGGAAAGGCGCAGAACCAGTGAGTCACCCACCAAACTTGTTCACTTTTCAACTGCAGCTGCAGCAACCACTCGCCCAAGCAAGAACAGCACACAAGCCACCGCACCAGCAGCAGTCGGGGGCAGCTGTGCGGGCTTGGTTTCGATGGCATATTTCTGGTACCGGACATGCCTGATGGTGCTGCTAGCCTGTGCAGCATCTGATGCTGCAGCGACGCACATGCAGCAGCAAGCTACACACGCCTTTCCCACACTGCAGCAGCAGGCTGCCAGCAGCAGCATCAGCCCCCCCACCTGTTGATTGGCAGCAGCCCCGGATGCAACATGTCAACAGCCTTCTCACCAAGTACAACGCCTTATAGACTGGCCCAATACCACACTGTGACGCCACCATTCCCCTGCACGGGGTTGTTGACTGCCACAGAGCTGCAAAAGCGGGACCCGGCAGTGGCGGTGTCCGAGGCGAGCGTGCAGATACTCAAGCGCAGCCGGCGGTGGGCGTGCGTCAAGTCTTGCGGGGCGTGCTGCTACCTGCAGCCAGGCGACAGGCCAGACTTGAAGGGTGAGCTCACATCCATGGTCAGAAACCCTGTCAGTGGTAACCTGGGTAAAATACTTTGGTAATTGTTGTGGTGGCACCCCCCCCCCCCACATCCCCATCGTGTTGTGTTGTACTTCAAGTAATTCAGAAGTAGACTGCAATGAGTGCAAGTGCTGTAGGGTGCGCTGCTACCTGCAGCCATATGAGATACCGGACCTGAAATTTGAGCTCACATGCATAGTCAAAGACGCTATCAGTAGTAACGCAGGTACAATACTTCGGTATTGGTGCGGTGGCACGCCCCCCCACTTCCTCATGTGTTGCGTTGTCGACTAGTGCGAGTGCAAGTCCTGTGGGGCGTGCTGCTACCTGCAGTCGTATGAGAGGCCAGACTTTCAGAAGGGTGAGCTCACATGCATGGTCAGATAATACTTGACGGTGACAGATGCTGGCTTGTGAGCCCTGTCTTTCAACAGCATAAAAGTGGATTTGGTGTTGAGGTTGATGTTGGTGAGCAGTGGCAGCACCGGTGCTCAGCAGGTACTTGGCCAGTGACAAATGCTGGTTTGCGGGTTTATCATCCTGTCCTTCCTCCTGGTCAGAGAGGGGATACGGGCGGGCCATTTTTGTTGGAGTTGCTATTTATTTGCACATGTGATGCGGTGACAAGCTAGAAATGAGAGGCCACATCTGGAGGGTGAGCTCACAGTCGTGTACATAAACACATAATCGGATCAGTTACCGCCCTTCCTTCAGCAGTTACTGGTTGAGTTCCTGCGTGGTAGCTGTTTTGGTGGCCCCAGAAGTACCCCCCCTCCCCCCTCCCCCCCCACTTGTTTTGCATTGTCAGCTATAGTGGATGCTTGGGTATGTTCCTTCTGACGATATTTCTGTGGCTCCTGGGTGCTTTGAAAAGGTTACCTTCTGAAGTTTTTTTTGTGTGGCCTCTGGGGGCTTCTGTGTGAGTAAGGGCGGGGGCGGGGGGAGGGCAACTCGTTGGAAATGCTTGGGTCAAAACGAACGGTTTACGCAGCGAGAAGTTGACAGAGGAGGAAAGAGTGACAGATAGGGTGTGTGTGTGTGGGGTGGGGGGGGCAACACAATTTGGGCAGCCCAGTTCAAATCGCACAAAGTACGTCAAACAGAGATAATAGGGAATAACCAGACCGCTCACAAGCGCCAGTTGGTGCATGCATGTGCACACGGTGGTTGCGTGAGGTGGCCAGGGCTGCGGAAAGTTCTGTTGCCGCCCAACCGGGTTTTGTGAGTCAGCCGGACAAGCCGGGGGCACACAGACGCACATGTTTGTCGGGCACAATAGCTGGTTAAGTGTCTGAATGCCAGAGTTGAGGACATGTGCAGATGCAATGCATGTCTCGACTGCACAAGAGCTACCCAAATCTTATGCGTTGCAACACCCCCACCCACCCCTTCACGGTAGCATGCACACATCTGACCGCATGCACAGCATATACTTCCAGAAGCACTTAAGTATAGTAGTTCGAAGTAGTATATTTTTTATTCAAAGTACCGGTACTTTAGTACATTGATACCCTTGCCAAGCGCACCCAAGTGCGACTCAGGGCGCGCCCACCGACATCGCATGGAGCACCTGCTGGTTGCGACCTAAGCTTGTCTTGTGCTCTCATTCCGCTGGCGTGTGTGCGTGTGTGTGCGGCTGTGTGTCTCGTATATGGCATATATGGTGTCTGCATGACGTGTATGCATACATACTACTGGTACGTAGTATATACTTGTAGTACCACATACCTCTACCATATATACGAAGTTCATGTGGCACAATCGTACTCATGAGCACCTACCGCTCTTGCTGTACCTGCTACTGCTGGCATGTGTGCGCGGCTGTGTGCGTGCATATGTGTGTGCGTGTGTGCGTGCAGAGTGGCTGGAGCCGGAGCAGCTGTCTCTGTACATGTCCATGGTGTCGCCGGATGGATGGTGCAAGCACTTTGACAAGGACAACCGTGCGTGCACCATCTACGCCGACAGACCCTCCTTCTGCATGGTCAGTGCGTGTGAACACATATCAGTACACTTCATACAAGTATACATACTACACAGTAGCAGAAGCAAATGTGGCCTTGTTATAATGCCCTTGCAGTATCATTGTGTCTCGCAACGTGGTGTTGGTGCCTAGCGCGTGTGCCTCGACTGCAACAGCAGGAGCACAAGCTCCTTGATGTCTGTGTAGTCGGTGTTTATTGCGTGAATACCCTGACAGGCTACCACTCCCGCATGACGGCTGTGACTGGGCAGCCTGTGTTGTGAACATAAATTTCAAGTGCGCGTGTAGTAGATGCCTCTGTACCGTCGACTTCTGCCAAGTTTGAATGTGGCATGGTTTCGCATGCTGCTGCCTTGCGCACTCGTGCTGGCTGACGCGGCTGTTGAGTGGGTAAATGGGTTTGCCGGCCATGCGCCAACCAAACCCCCACAGCTGGCCCCTAATGGCGAGCACCTAATACACTTCATGTTGAAGTACAGGCGGCATGTAACTTCAACATTTCCTGGCGGCATTCGGGCCAATCACGCCAGCCATTTGAGACAAACCCCGGGCATGCTCACTCATGCTGGCTGGCGCTGTGTGTGTGTGGTGGGTGGTGTGCATGTGTGTGCTGCAACAGGTGACACCAGAGACTTTTGGGGACATGTATGGTATCGACCCGGATGAGATGGACAGCTTTTGCACAGCCTGCTGCAGGTGTGTACACTGCGCTGTACATACATGCATGCCATATACATGTACCGTACTATGGTGTATGTGTGTGCATACATGCGTGCAGTACCGGTACATCAAATGATTCGACATACCACAGGAGTAGGTGTGTGTCATGTATGGTGTTTGGCCCACATGAGATGGACAGCTTCTGCACAGCCTGCTGCAGGTGTGTGCACTGCACTGTACATACATCAATGCTGTACATGTATATAGTTCGAAGTACATACAGCACTACGGATATGTGTGTACGAACATGTAGTACATGCATTATATTACTGGTACAAAACTGAGGTACTTCAAAAGCATTGAAGTATGACATGATGTATGAAGTGGACCCAGAGGAGATGGACACCTCCTGCACTGTGTGCTGCAGGTGTGTGTGTATGTGGTTATGTATGCGTGCGCTCAGTATGTACTAAACGCATGTGTGCACGATGTCACACTGTACATGCATGCATGCACTAGGCACAATGTACTACAGTAGTATGTGTGTACTACTAGTATATGCAAAGGCAGCTGCAGGTGCACAGATGCACAGCAGTGCTCACTTGAGTACCCCCCATCTCCAACCCAGGCACATGTGTGTATATATGTATGCTTTACTAGTGTGTACTACCTACCTACAAGTGCAGTACATGCTTTTACCAGCTAGGGGCAGGGGAGCGTAGCGTGCTTGATCCTGCTCTTCCCAGTTGCGCACCATGTGCACAGGGCTTTCCGCGCCGCACGCGGAGAGTATGATGCAAGTACATGCGCGCACATACTAATCGCACGTCAGCGTCGTTGGAAGCACAAAAGCTGCCCACCCGCTGCAACACTGCCTGCCGCTGTACCACGCCCACTCTGCTCTCCTGCTGCCGCTCCATGTGGCCCTGCTGCCGCTACTTTACTCTCAGGGAGCAAATAACGGATGTGTATGGCAAGGAGTCTCAGGAGATGCGGCGCTTCAACACTGTCGTTGCGGAGCTCAGCAGCAATGTTGAGGGGGGTGGTGCGGCTGCTGCGGCCGCCGCACCCATGCCTGTGGACCCATTCAGCGGAGCAGTGCGTAATGACCAGGTGCGTGGGTGTGTGTGTGCATCAACACTTGCGTACCGTTCTACATATATGTAGTACAATGAGCTGTTTCATCCCTTTAAAGCTGTTCAAGTGTTGACTGGTGAATAACAGAAAGACACGGGTCATGCCTAGCTTACTTTGTAATGTGAGCTGGTACTGCTCATCTGACCCCCCCACCGCTGCTTTGTGCCACACTTTTTTCTACTGTGATTGGATATGTTCATGGTGTTCGCCCCCAGGTGTTCACATGGGGCGGCAACAGCGAATGGGTGGACGACAGTGACGACGAGGGAGACAGCGACAGCTACGCCAGTGATGACGATGTCTTCTCAGGCTCAGAGGACAGCCAGGACAGTGGCGCGGAGCCACGAGAGTCCCCTTGAGACTCTCTTTTCACACACCATGCAGCTGGTTTTGGTCCATGCCGTGTGCAAAACTGGTCCACCAGCAGCTGTGCAGTGCCCTCCGCCGTCGCCTGCTCTGCTGTGACTGCATACAGCTCCACCCACTAGCTGTGCACGCACTGCACCACCAAAATGTACACATGCCCACCACCTGACGCGGGCACGCGCCCAAAGTAGTCGATGGCGACAGTGTCAAAGGGCGCCCGCGGCCTGTCCCGCCACACCATAGGCCAGAAGCTGTGCCTGCCACCCCGCTTGCGTGCTTGGCATGGCACACAGTGTGTAACCCAGTACACTGTGTCAGCTGTCCACGAAGGCCACCACACATGTCTGCGCACAACCGCCAAGGTGCGCGACACGCCGCCATGTCCTGCCCAGGAGGTGCCGTGCAAACTGGTGAGCACATGATCCCGCTGCGCTCTGGGCACCGCCAACTGCAGCCCAGGGGGGCCTGCCTCACCCTTAACCCCCCCCCCCCTTGTTGGTGGTGGCACAAAAAACAATCTCGCGCCAAAGGTGCTGCTGAGCGGAAGTGTAGCGCGCTCAGCAGTGTTTTGTCTCCAGCGGCACAGGGCTGCAGCAGTCAGTCAGTTAGAGAGAGCGTAGCTGACAGCCACAGCTCCTCCTGTTCACCATGGCGGCTAACGCGCCGGAGCCTCAGGGCGGCCAAGCGGCAGATCCGATGGTGCAGTTCATCTCCGATGCAGTCAAACTTGGCATCGAGGGCATCCCGGGGCCCGCTGTCGGCGTGCCGGCAGACCACCCCCTGGCCGTGCTGCCGAAGGCAACAGTGTCAGCAGTGCTGGCGATAGCCCACGAGGTGCACCAGGTGAACGTGGTGGCAACCAGCGGTGCCGGGTTCCAAACGGCAGTGGCGCAACGGCTGGCGGTGGTGGAAGCACAGCTGGCGCAGATACTAGCGGCGCGGGAGGGGGCGGAGACACGTCCAGCGCCGACAGGAAGGAGACCAACCAGCTGTGGAAGCTGGACGGCCACAATCGCTGGTTCATCGTGCTAGGCCGCTCCCTATTCCCGCACATGAACGTCGCCAACGCGGACAAGCGCGTCAAACTCGAGGCCACCATCGGCGACCCCAACGGGTTGCGCATGACCCCAACGGTGGGCACCATGCTGTGGGACCTTTCCCAGCTGGACCCGGCCATATGCTACCCCACAGCGGGAGGGCACGACAGCCGCGTGGATGAAGCGCAGGTGACGACCCTTGCGGGCCTGATCCGTGGCCAGATGCTGCTGGTGGCGGCGGTGCGCAACTTGTGCGCACACGGTCCGGAGGACGATATGCCGCCAGCGCGCTCCCTCCCACTGCTCAACGGCCTCGCCAGGACCACGGAGACCCTGAACCGCTTTCCCATTAAGGTGGACGGCATGGTCCAGAGCGTTATTAGCCCCAACGACATGGCCATCATCATCGACGTGCTGCGCGCCGACGCCATAAGCTGGCTTACCGCCATCAGCAGGGCGGCGGACGGACTGGCGCGCGAGGGCCATACGGCCAACCCTGTGCTAATCTCCCTCCCAGCCTGCCCCCCCTACCTCACCGTCAACGCTGAGCGAATCCTGGCTCTCATGGGCCAGCTGCAGGGGGCGATCATGGGGCGGTACCAGCTGCAGCAGGAGATGGCGCAGGCGAAGCGCGAGGCGGAGGCGAGGGCCGCAGCAGCCGCGCAGTTGGGCCCGAAACGACAGCTGCCATTAAATGGCGGCGCCAACAAGCGGCAGCAGCGCGGCGG
>JAULBY010036301.1:0-14451 GCA_032358315.1 Ophiocytium majus | reverse complement strand
GCGCAGCCGCGTCTGTATCGCCGCGGGGAACGCGCGCAGCGCCGGCCCGAGCGCCTCCACTGTGCGGCCGAGGTACGTGGCCGCCGACCTCCGCTGTTGAAGTTTGTGTATATTGTGTCATTGGAGATATGGGGGCATGTGGGGGCACCGGGTACAAACGTTAACTACGGGTATTTAGTCGGGCGGGTAGGGGGTGCGCTCAGCAGCGAGGCGTGCTTGTACGCGTCGACAGTTGAAGTTCGGCACCGAGACGAGAATGTCTACAGCAGATGTCACGTGTGCACGTGACTCATGTGACGTGAGCACTTGCAAAGTGCAGTGCTGGAGGCCCTGACCAACTCGATTGAGCTCACCAGCTCGCGGGCAAATCGCATTTGTGTTGTCTCTGCACATGTGCACCAAAGGGGTCTAGACCCTTTTGTGTGCACCATTTGTCATGGTCTGGTCGCAGGCTCCACCTCGGAAGAGCCCCGCGATCCTGTGGCACCGTGACATCCCGGGCCGATTCCCTGAAGGCGGATGACCCACTCCACATGTGCTGTCACACGGTGTACAGTGCACTGAGGGTGCAAAACTTGAACCAGTTTGAGCAATCATCAACCACGATGGTGTACTATTGCAATGTGCAAAAGCCCCTCCCCCCCCTCCCCCCAAAGCGGTGCATGCCTCAATTGTGGTGTGCCAGTGCATCCTCGGGCTCTGCCGACGCAGCATCATGATGCTGCGCGCGGCAGCCCGTGTCGAACCTGGCCCTGCGGCTTCGAACTTCAGGCTCAACTTTGTGCGCACCATGCCGGCAGAAATGCTTGCATTTAAACTCAGTGACTGTACTGCTACACATGTGCTCACTGCGCACTGGCTGGCATGCCAGTGGCATGTGCCATCAGCTGGCGCAGTCACAGCCTCAGTGAGCGCGTGCCTGCCAACATGGGTGCTTTCAGCCTGATAAGGTGCGGGGCACGCTGAACCATATGGCAAGTCAATGTATACTATTAGTAAGCGATGAACTCCAGGTGCATACATATGTGTTGGACAGCTCCAACAGCTCAAGCCTTATTGCTAGTAGTAGCTTGGTGGCTGCCCGGGTTCAACTTCTGTCTGGCATATGGTACGTACCCTGCACGCTAAAACGCTGCTGCAGCAGCTGAGAGTCGGCGGTTGAAGTGCCAAGTGTTTTGGCGCAGCCAACATACGCGGTGCACAACCATGGATGTCAACAAGCTCAGCGGGCGTGCTGGCGTACAGTGCCTTGGCACAGAACAAAGGTGCCAAGACAATCTGGTAACATTGCCACTGGGCAACAGCCTAGGCAGCTGCAGCACCACAATGCGGGTTTTCAGAAGCCAGTGACAAGTGTAGCAAGCGCTGTTTTCCTACAGCTCGGTAAGATGGCAGATGACAAGGCCACACCACAGCTAGCCTAGACAGCTGTCAGCAAGTCATGCAGGCAGTGTACCTGCCGACCTCAGCGAGTTGGCAGCATCTACACAAGCGAGACAGACACGCAAGGCAGCGGCGTGACACAAGCAACATTGGCACTGCAGCAGCAACACTGATGCCAGTGCCATCACAATGCATGCGTTAACGCACATGCACTGCACACACTTCAGATGCAATTCTGGTATTATGGCGCACACAATGGCGGGGGCACTACTGTGCCACAGTGGCCGCGTGAGGCAGGCCAAAAAATGGTGCATGGAAGCAATCTGCGGCTCACACACCTGGACCTATGTGGCACCTAAGCACGACACCCACACTAGTGAATCAGACGGGAACAGTGTGCAGGGGCACCCCAGGTCATGCAGCTCCTTCAGGAGACCCGGGGTGTGACCTGCGTCCTTCAGCAGCCGTCTGCAGGTCTCCGATGTCCATTGCCCCCAGGGGCAGCCCTGCCTGACTGCCTCCGCTGCCATGTCGAGGGCGATAGGTCCGGCCACCTCTGCCAAGTTGTCCGGCCACGCTGCTCCCTGCTCCCTCAGCCAAGCTATCAGCTCCAGAGACTCCTCGCAGTGGCCTATGGCCTGTGCCAGCATGTTGGTGATGCCCTCCTCGCTCCAGTCTCCGCCACCGCGCTCTCGAATCCATTGCAGCTGCGCAGGGGTGACACCATGCCCCCCCAGGTGCAGGCTGCTGCTGCATAGTGCGTCTGCATCGAAGGCGCAGCGCCGCTGCTCCAGCCACTGCATCGCCTCTAGTTGTCCGCCGTAGGCCGCACAAGCCATGGTATAAGGCGTGAAGTTGTGCGACTGCTTGCTCAGCCACTGCAGCATCTCCACAGTGCCGCCGTAAGCGGCGGCATCCATTGTGGTCGACACAAAAACCGTGTCAGCGATGTTCCACTCCAGCTCCTCAAGCACAGGCCCCAGCAGCTCTCCGTCCTCTTGCAGATCGTCATCCGTGACGTGCCGCAGCGACCCAAACAGACCCGCTCCGCGCAGCGGGTCAAGAAGGAATTGCAGCGTGTGCAGCTGGCTGAACCTGGCGGCGCGGTGATGAACCGCATTGCTGCAGGCAGCTGGCCAGCTGTCGCCGCTGTGCTGTGGCTGCTGTGACACCCAAACCAGCCCGGGGCCTGCGTCACCGGCTTCTGCCAGCAGAAGCGCAGTCTCGCACCAATCCTCCAAGTCGAGCTGCCCCCGGTCCACCACTCCCTCGTCGAAGAGCCGCTCCAGCCACGCCACATCGCATGTCTCCGCCGCGCCAAGCAGCAGCGTCGGGACGTCCATAGGGTGCACCGTCATCGCCGCTCGCAGTTGCTGCATCACCTCCCAGGAGCGAGCCCTGCCCGCCTCCCGCCAGAAATTCTCTTGTAAGGAGACAATGGCACGGCCGTTGGCGGCAGCGATGTCCACGCGCGCTGCCGACTGCAGTGCCGCTGTGGGGATGGTGGACGCCACCATCTCAGCTGCGAAAAGGGACGGTTTCGTGCGGTTGACGTATGCAGCGCGAAAAAGCCTGCTCGTGGGTGCGATGAAGAGCCACTCGTGCTCGGGCTCGAAGCACAGCACCTTGGTAAGCAGCTCCAAGCTGCTGAGCACCTGCTCCCGCGCTGAGGGGCCACCCTCCGGGCGGTGCCGCTGTTGGGGGGGAGCAGCAGAGTCAGCCTGCTGGCGTCGTTGAAGCACTGGCCCCAGAGCTTCCAGCCTCGCCTCGCCAGCAGCTGGTCCATGCCGAGAGCCAGAGTGAGCGCGTCGCGGGTCGAGCGGACAGGCTTGGCACCCTGCAGCAGGTGCTGCATGCCAGCGTACTCTGCAGACGTGGCAGGCAGATCCGCGACAGCTGCTTCCAGAGCTGCCGGCACAGGAGGCACAGTAGCAGTGGCGACAGCAGTGGCAGCGGCGGTGCACAGGTCAGTCAGTGAACAATGACTTCGTCACTGCTTGACAGATTTGCAATCAATTTTGCACATCTCTGGCTGTCTCTACCGCTGTCTCGTGGCAAAACCTGGCACCGCACACAGGACACAGAACAATAGCCCGTGGCGCCATGTTTACTGTACGCACCGCCGTCGACCTGCGATATCACATCAGCACACCAACGCAGCACGGCGAATGAAGAACAGCCCCAACCCTCCCTCACCTTCGTGGGTTGCCGTGGCTAGATCGAACTTGGGCAGCAGCCAGGGCCTGGCGTGCAACAGCAGCTCGAACCAGCGCTGTACGAAGGAGACCAGACGCTGCCTCGCTGCCTGCATCTTTGGTTAGCTGCGGTGTCGGTGGGACCTTGGGGACTGGGGACACGGTCAAGCCTGCACTGAGGTGTACATGTTCCCTTTTTTTCCAGCCACGAAGTGCTGCAATGTGCTGCAGTGGCTGCCAGAACTGGGGGAGAAGCAAACGGATCATGAATACGGATCGATGTGCCTTCCGGGTCCCTATCGATAGGGCGGGGAACGAAGGAAGGGTCCCCCAAAAAAGTTCCAGGGTTTTAGTAAAGAAACAGACAAAGGTGGAGCTGTCTGCCCACTCATAAATATGTATGTATACATGTAATGCATGCATCCAAATGCGGAAGGTTGCGCTGGCATTGGAAGAAAAAGGCACTGCCAGATCGGTTGGCAAAGGCTTTGTGGCAACCAACTTGAATGTGCGCGCTGCATGTTCAACAACCTTGTATGACATCGCCCACAGTCAAGCGACAAGCAGTGACAGTCAAATCATGTGCAGCAAGTAGGACTGGCGCAAGCCCCACACGCCCGGGGCGCCTGCGCTGACCCAGAATGGGGGTACATTTTGCAGCGCGCCTGCAACTGACTTACAGGGGGCTGTGCTGCCGTCGATGCACCACGGGCTGCCGCGCACCACACTATCATACCAGGCGGGCACCACAACCCCACAACCCAAGCACTATGGCGTCTTGCGTGGCACCACAGGTGGCGGCGGCGGCGGCTGCGGCGGCGGAAACTCCACCAGCTGCAGCCCCTGCCCCGCCACCGCCGCTGTGACCGCGCCCCCCTCCCCCACTTCAACATCAAGTCCAGATACGTCCGCCACATCCACCACGCATGCATCCACCCATGCCAGCGTCGCAGACACTACGTGTCGCGGTGATATGGCCACCTGGGCTGCTCTGTCGGCGGCGTTGTCAGCGGCGGCGGCAGAGGCGGGGGGGGTCAAGCGCCAGCGCACCAGGCGCTGGTCATAGCCCACTGTGAGGATGTGCGCGTGGGTCGCGGGGGGGTGGGCGGGAGCGGCGGCGATGCCTTTGATGGCGGAGCCCGAGGCGCCGTTGGTGCGCTGAGCAACGCGCAGCACCACCTGCGGTGCTCAGCAGACGATTGTGGTGGTGGCGGCGGGGGCGGCGGCCAGTTGCTGAGCAAGAAGTGTGGTGATGCTCAGCAGAAGCAGTGGTTGTGCTGAGTTGTGGTGAACGGACACTGTGCGGCACTCAACTGCTGCTGGTGGTGGGTGCGTGCAGTCAAAAAAGTTCATACTTCAGTCAGGTCCCACACACGCAGCATCGTCCCATACCAGCTCATTGAATCCAGACATGCTGCAGCGTATGATGTGCAATGCACACACTGCCTTGCAAGAAACACAGAGCCTGGCCCCAGTCACAGATCTTACTTGCCAGAAATGGCCACAGGCAACTTGAAGGCGGGCGCACAGCGCGTGTCTCAGTGCCTCGTGCATAGCTGACGGGTCAGGGTGCATAGCATACTCATAACTCAAGTACCACTTGAAGTACCACTTGAAGTACCACAGCAGTACAATATGAAGTGCTTCGAAGGAGTGCTTCAGAAGCACTTCAAAGTACTTCTGAAGCAACACGAAACAGTATGTACATCCACACTGTAGAAGGCCCTCACCCGGCCTTCACCCGTGTCCCACTGCAGCAGCGCCACCGCCACAGCCTGGTCATCGCCCCCAGAGGCCACCACCAGCCCCCCAGAGGGAGCAGCCCACGCGGTGACACAGTTGGTGCCCATGGCGTGGCCCTGGTAGCAGGGTGACGGCGTTGGCACTGCGGCGGGTGCCGCTGCCGGTGCTGCCGCGGCGGCCACGAGCATGCTGACATCCCACACGGCCACCAGTCCGCTGGTGGTGCCGCAGATGATCAGGTGGCGGCGCACCGGTGGTGTGTCGGCTGTGGTGGCGGGGCTGCGAGCGGCGCAGCGGCGGCGGCGGTGGCATGGTGGTGAGCCATGGTTATGCACAGCGTTGGAGCTGGAGACGTGCTTTGTGTATGTGCACGTGCGTACCGCAGCGTCTGCTCTGAAGGCTCAAGGTCACGACACGCCATTGGCAGCACGGCAGGTGCGCAGTCCACGGCACTTCAGTAGCACATACTGCTATAAGTACTTCCAAGTACTTGAAGCATAATATTCCGGTAATTCGCAGTACTGATACTACATGTATGAGGAAGTACACACTTCTAGTCTGCTGAATGGTACATGACACTACCAGGATATCTCAGAAATGTCATGTACCAAAAAATACGAGGGTGCATGTTTCGGAAAGCGCAGCGGACAGCAACCGCAGGCTTGGTCTGACCTGACACAACCAGCCTCCGCCAGCTCCGCGCGCAAGCAGCACAGTATGGGCGTGCCATCCGCCGACGTGCTCGCCACCACCTCCAGCCGCGGCCCACCGCTCCCACCGCCGCTGCCGCCCGCGCCACCACCATCGCCGCCGCCAGCGCCCAGCAGGCGCAGCAGCGTCAGGCGTCCCCGAGAGTCTCCCGCCGCCACAAGCACCATGCCAGCCGCTGAGCGCCACGCCGCCAGCGCCATAACCCGGTGATCTTGCTCAGCAGAGGCGTCCACAGTCCCCCAGCACAGCAACGCCGCGGGGGCCAGCCCCCCGCCGCCGCCGCCGCCCCCTTCGGTGCTGATGTCGCACGCCGCGACGGCCAGGCCGCCGCCGCCGATGAAGGTCAGCCAGTGCCCTGGCTCGGCCGCGGGAATCACCGCCAACGCCCGCAGCGTCGTGGAGTGAGGCACCAACGTCTGCAGCACCTGTGGACGCAGGAGCCCCTGCTGGGCTTGGCAGCTGCCGCTGGTGGTAGTGGTGGCGGTGGTGCAGGGGGGGGTGCGGTGCGCGCGCAGCAGCTTGGCGCAGCCGTCCTCGCTCGCCGTCAGCAGCAGTGGTGGCTGTGCGCCTGAGGCGGTGGCGGCAGCGCACAGAAAGCGGACCGCGGTGGCGGGGCGGCCGTGGAAGGGCTCGCCCAGCACGCGGCGCGCCAATCCGGCGCTGCTGCCGCCGCCGCCGTCACACCACACGTGGTGCAGGCGCCCACTGCCGGAGACCGCGCGGGCGGTCTCGTGCGCGTGCACAAACTGGAAGGCAGGAGAGGAGTTGCCAACGCCAGCGCCAGTGCCAGCGGCAGCAGCGGCGGCGGTGGCAGCAGCGGCACCGGCGGCGGCGGCGTTGGCGGCAGCGGTGGTGTTGCAGGTGGCAGCGGCGGCGATGCGCACGTCATGCGGGCGCCGCCACCCGTCGCACGGGGCGCGCGCAAGCTCCACGTGCTCCTGCAGATCCCACACGGCCATGGTGCGGTGGGTCACGCCGGCCACCACCAGTGGCGGGCGCGGGGGGCGGTCTGCGCAGGCGGCAGAGGTGCTGCCGCCCACCCAGAGGTGGCACACGTACGTCACAGCGGCGGGCCAGGACGCCACCTGTGAAAAATAGATTGGGGGGGGGGGGCAGGGGCCGACACAGGGGCCCGGGGGGGTGCAGGAGGAGTGAGGAGTTGAGGTGCTGGGTGCGAGACAGGGAGGAAAAGGGGGCAAGATGGCAGGGGTCCGGCGGGTGGGGGCTGTTGTGTGCCGCGTGATGTGCATGGTTCCAGGGGCGTGCAGCGTGTGCCGATGCCTCATGCCAGACAACTTGTGTCAGGGAGCGGAAGCAGACGTGCGAAAGCCGCACCTTGATCAGGGACAGCACACGCCCACTGCCGCCGCCGCCTATAGCGAAGAGGTTGACAGTGCGATCGTGGCCAGCGGTGACCAGGCCGTCAGCGCCCGCCAGGGCCATGCACGCCACCACATCACGACCGTGCGCCCGCCGGAGCTCCACCACTGGCGCCAGCGCGCATGCACTGCCTCCAGCATGGCGCTGCTGCGCCGGCGCAGTGTTGCCATCGCGTGCAGCCGATGCTGCTGTGGTGCCTCTGTCCTCTGCTGCTGCCGCCGCCGCTCCTGCCGCCATCCCTGCTGCTGCCGCTGCAGGTTCCGGTGCTGTGCATGCGTCGGCGCCAGCCGCTTCTGCAGCAGTGGTGGTCGCCGCCGGTGCTGGCGGTGGTGGCGCAGGTTGTGGCAGTGGTGGAGGCGCCATTGTGTCGAAGGCAACGACCGCGCCACGGGAGTCCCCACAGAAGACGGCAGCGCCGCCCGCACCATCACGCTCGTCCACAGCACAGCATGTAACTGTAGCGTAACGGCCGATTGCCGCGTCCATGCACAGTGCCGGCGCTGCAGCCGCTGCCGTGGCTGCCGCGTCCGCGGGGGCTGCAAGGTTGAAGTTGTGGAAAGTTGAAGTTGATAGTGTTGGCACTCCGGCGGCAGTGGGCCAGTGCCACCACCGAACTTCGCCGTCCACTGACGATGACAGCAGCTGAGCGCCGCCGCCTGGCAGCACCCGGGACGTGGCAGCCGCTGGCACCAGCAGTGCGGCGCCGGCGGCAGCGACACCAGAGCTGGCGTTGCTGTTGCCGGCAGCCGGTGCGGGCAGCCACTGCAGCAGGCACACGCGTGTGCCATGAGCTCGCCACTCATCAGGGGGAGCACCAGGAGTGAGCAGAGTGACGCCGCCATTCTCTCGGCCAATGGCGAGTGCGCCGTTCCACTGCCGGACAGCCAGCGCAGTCACCACCCCCGCCTGCGCATCCCCAGCATACACGCGCTCCCATTGCAGGCCTTCAGGTGGCGCGGCACCACTGGAGCCTCCCCCCTCTTTACCACTGCCGCTGCCGCCACCATAGCAGCACCCATCCGCGCCTGAGTCGCCTCCGCTGCTGCTCCTGCAGCCGCTGCTGCCGCTTTGGCCGGCAGAAGGGGTGGCGGCGGCATCCAATGGCAGCGCGGCGCGCCAGAGGGAGGGGCCGCGTGCTGCGACCACATGGCGGCCACTGGGGCAGAGCCGGAGCTGGGTGAGGGGGTCGTGCGAAGCCTTGGCGGCAAACCTGCGCTTGAACTTCTTGAGCTTTTTCTTGCTCCTGGCCTTGGGCCTAGGAGGCGCGCCGCCGCCGCCGCCATCGTCACGGCCTGCGCCAGCCGCCACCGCCGCCGCAGCGTCTGCAGCATCGGCACGGCCCTCCAGGTCACTGTCACTGTCGTTAGACCCCCCGTCGCCAGCCGCACTTGCAGTTGCAGCGGAGGAGGCTCGCGGTGATGGCGAAAGCTGCTGTACGCTACCGGGCGACACCAATGGCTTTGCACCGACAGTGTTGTCACTCAGCGCGGGTGGCAGTGGCCAGTCTTGCGACCCTGCCCCCGCGCCCTCACCAAAGGGACACAGCCGCAGCTGCCGCCGAAGGTCCCATAGCTTCACGGCACCGTCGCTCCCGCCTGTCGCCACCACCACCGCCACACCACCACCACTGCTTACCACCATGCCCGAGGGCGCAAGCACGCAGCACCAGGCGTCTCCGCCCGCATGCCCCACCATGCTCGCCACAGGCTCCAGCCGTGCCGCCGTCGCAGGGGCATCGAGCGCGTCGATGGCGGCGATGGTGATGGCGGCGGTGGCGGTGTGCGGCCACAGCAGCGCGGAGCCGTCCTCGCCGCAGGACACCACGCCCAGGGGCGTGAAGGCGGCCTGCCACACCCGTGACGCGTGGCCCCAGCCTGTCCACAGCAGCCCGGCTGCCGCCGCTCCACTGGCGTTGGTGCCGCTGGTGCCTCCGTGGCTGCGGCCGCTGCCGCCGGGGCAGTGGGTGTCAGCGCTGGCGCTGCTGCCGCGCCGCAGCCACCACGCACGCACCGTGCGGTCGTCGCTCGTGCTCAGCAGCAGCTGGACGCCGTCAGTAGACCCCCCCATCCGCTGCTCGTCCCACGCCACGGTGAACAGCACGCCCTCGTGGCCCGTGAGCCTGTGGGTGGGCGCCACCGCCGCAGCTGCTGCTGCTGAGCACGGCTGCTGCTGCTGAGCACCGTTGCCACCCGCCGCTGCTGGTGAGCACCGCTGTGCCCCCAGCTGTGGCGTCCACACCAGCAGGTGGTTGTAGACGGTGCCGACGGCGACATGGAGCGCGCTGACGCAGCGGCCGGTCAGTGCCGCGCAGTACAAAAGGCTGGAGTCCGCACAGCGCGAGGTTGAAATGCGCACAGCCGCCCCTGCAGAGACATGCCGCAACGTAACCGCAGTGGAAGGCAGATGGTGGGCGGGTGCGGGGTCAGACATTGAAGGCCGCACACAGCCATGCGGCGTGGGGGGCACGGTGGCGGCGTTGGCATTGGTGCGTGTGAAACGGCATGGCGGCATCATGGTAAATCCCTCACTGCAGCGGGCGTTCCCGCCATGCTGTAACACACATACTTCAATAAGTACTTCAGAAGTATATATATTGCTGTAACACATCTTTCCTTTGTTCACCCCCTTGCACGGGTCCGCCCAGGGTGGCGGCCCCTACCGGTGGGGAGACCTAGAATTTATCGCTCCTAGGTTCAGTTTTCATATAAGGCACCCCTGCTGGGGCAACACATCATCTGCGCTGTTGCTGAGCATGTGCGCATTGATCAGCCTCGCTCACCAGCCGCCGCCGCTGCTGACGCCTCTCCGCCACCATCGGCGCCAGCGGCCGCACCATCCCACTGCCACAGCTCCACCACATTGTGAGCCAGCGCCACCGCCACCTGGCAGCACTCCCCAGCAGCTGCGCCGCCACGGCGCGGCGGCGGCAGCAGCAGGCGGGCGTCCCACACCAAGTCGTCCAGCACGGGGAAGAGGGTGCTGTCGAGGAGGGAGAGTTGGTGGGAGGTGGGGTGGCGGCGCAGTTCGCAGACGCGCAGCTGCTTGTGCCCGTAGATGGCTAGCAGGGACGCGGCGGCTGCTAGTGAGGTTGATGATGGTGTTGAAGTTGGTGGTGAAGCTGTTGTTGAAGTTATCATTGAAGTTTTTGTTGAAGTTGGTGTTGAATTTGGTGTTGAAGTTGGTGTTGAAGTGCTTGGGGGGGTGGGTAGTTGGTCCCACCCTCGGATGGGGTTGCCATCGAAGACCTGGATGACCTGCTGCAGGGTGCCTGTGCATGGCTGCGGCGGCGGGGAGCGGGCCATTTGCAGGGCTGGTCATGCTTTGCTTGCAGGTGTTGAGGGTGATGTCCATGCAGGCGTGCAGGTGCTGCAGTGTGCAGCTGCAGCTGTGGTGCCAAAGCAGCAGCAGGGCGTGTCCCACCACCGTGAAAGCTGCGCAGATGCACCTCTGCTTACCGGCATGGGTGCCAATGACAGAGGCAAAATTGCCGTGATTCTATCAGCAGGGGGGTTCAATAGCCTGGCGGCAAGGGGAAGCCACGTGAACCCGTGCCCAGCATCGACTTGGGTCCACAGATGGTGCGGTGGCTGTACTGCTGTACTGCACTGCGGACTGCTCTCACACTCACGTCATATATCGAAAGACAACTGCCACTGGCAGCCAGCAACAGGGCAGACGCGCCACCAAGAGGCTCGTACACGAAGCCCAGTGCAGCCACGGGCCCCAGAAGGGGCCCCCTCCTAGCTGTCAAGGCACCAGGATCCATTCCGTCAGTGCTTGCTTGTGGGCGCCATACACCTGGCTGTGCTGCGTCTGCAGGCAACAGCCGGCAGCTGCGGCAGCTGCGGCGGTGTCGCTGCTGGATGTGGCAGCTTGCCGGCAGCAAGCTGTGACGCTGCTGCTTCCGATTTACAGAGAGCTGACAGCACCTGCAGGCTGGCTTGGTGCAGGCTACTCTGCCTTCGCAAACTGCGAAGAAAACTGTTCTGTAACAGTCAGTGGGCCCCAGATGTGTGCCTACCATAATGGTAATTGTGTGTCGCACCCACAGAGCGAGACGCACCCCTGGCGAGTGTGAAGCATGCCTCAGCTTGAGCTGCCGAAGTTGGTAAGCCCTGCGGGCTCCCCATCAGGGCAGCGCAAGACTGAGGGACGCAAGCGCCACAATGCAAAACCTCAGAGGCAGGCGACAGCACCAGCAGCAGCAGGAGCAACATCGGTTGGAGCGGGAGGCGCTGGGCCTGGCGTTGGCAGGGGCTACACTGCTGACACGGCAGTGGGCAGGGAGCAGCGGTACCTTCTAAGCCAGGTGAGAGGCCAAGCACGCTGTCATGTGCAGCGCGCGCATCCGAAGTGACGCGTTGCCTGGCAAAGCCTCACAGCCAGCTGAATAGTGTCTGCACTCACTCACCATGCTGTCAACGACACTACTACCACATCCTGCACCTGCTACCTGCAGCTGAGGAGCAAGTACAGCAGCCGGAACAGAGCGGCAGCGGCAACTGCTGCACCCGCTGCCCCACGAGGGCGCTCTGCAGTCCGGGATGCGCGGCGACTGCACACTCTCGACACATCAATGCACTACGCGGGTGGCAGGTGAGAGGCGGACACGGTTCCTATTTGCATGTATAACACCTGCCATAACTAAATCATACACTTCTTTTGTAGCAGGCTTGGGGGTAGTGCACTCTTTTTCTTATGTTGGGTGCATGGTTTTAGGCGCTGCCTGCCCTGGTGTGTGCGAGTTTGGTACAGCGGCGTGCTGTGCGAACACACGTCCAAAGGCTACCTGCAAGGGCTAGGGTGGTTCACGGCTTGAGTCGTGGGTTTGCCACAACTCATGCGCGAGCCCGAGCCGAGACGCGAGTCAGCCTCACAAGCAGGCCCCTCAGCTGAGTGATGGTGAGGGGTGTGTGAGGCTCCCATGAGCGCAATCAGCGTCGTGGTTGTTGTTGCCCCAGTGCTTGCCCAGTCCATTGCCCCGGGCGCGTTTGCGGAGGCTGCCAAGCTCGGGAACCCATAGCTGTGCCGCCATGTGTTTGCCACTTATGAAACAGCGAGTACGCCATGCATTAAAAGTCGAAGTTTCTGGCCACGGCCCGTGAGCAATGATCACTGTGTGTGTCAGCAAGCAAGCAGCTCTGCGCAGTGCTCAGCCCTGCCTGTACCTCACGCGGCCCGAGTGTTTATGGAAGCAGAGGCTAGTTTTTGCGTGCGAGTTGTGCAGTTGCCATGGTTTGTCCGGGCTTGAGACACGGTGCACCAGTCATGGTGATAGAGGTGCGCGGCTCAGGTGCGCTGAGCCCTGAGTTGTGGTTGTCAGGTCAGTTTGTTGATTCAGAGTCGTGCAACGGCAAGTGCATGAGCGTGAGGCGATCGAGTACGACTCGTAAGTTGTATTCAGAAGTGTGAGTCATCCAGTCGAGCCTCAGTCTTGAAAGTGGCACTGAAGGGTGCGAGCCGTCCTGGGCTGTGGTTGCCTGCATGTTCTGACAAAGTGGAGTCGCGCTGGATTTTTTTCTTTTTTCTCAACACATTTTTTTTTTGGAACACATGGACTGTCACACTAGCTGCGGACCTCCAGCGAGTGGACACCTGGTGGTTGTACCCGGTAGTGCCTGCGTGCCACAATAAAGGAATCACTGTTAACCCGTGAGACTTCCTGCACAAGGCGCCACCCAATCTGATTCACAGCAGTGCTCTGGTGCACAGATGCCGCAGCACAGCTGGCTGCCATGCACGCCTGTGCTGCATATAGCATGGCGCCTTGTGACCCGCTGCGCGCTGCTGTGCTGAAAATGCCAATTGCCGGACAGGGGGGATGCTGGCAGCACTTCCCCGCGCGTGCCAGGCACTGCGGAGTCCATGCTGTCACTGTATGTGTCCAAGTCTCCGGTGAGTGCACACGACAAGGCCAAAGTGGTCATGGTGGCACATGTAGGCGCTATCTTTGCTTTGTTCACCCCCTTGCACGGGTCCGCCCAGGGTGACGGCCCCTGCCGGTGAGGAGACCTAGAGTTGATCGCTCCTACATTAGTTTTATATAGTGACAAATATCTTGTCTTCTTTTGAAATAGTCGCCCGGGAAACTTATTTGGCCTACAGTGTGCCTCACCCAAAGTCATTCCCACATTCTTGTGCGCTGTCAGCTATAACAATGGCTAGGCTTGTTGCCCATAAACTTCAAGTAGTTGTTGAGTGTTTTCCAAAGTAACGTGCCCCCCCCCCCTGAGTATGGTGGCACGGGCAACTGCTTCGGAAAAAGACGGTGGCTGTTTTGCTAGCAAAGGGTGGTGTGTGTGTGTAACGTGTGTGGCGTTGTCGGCACAAGAAGCAAAAGGGGACCATGTCGTGGTGGTACAGGTGCGCTACGCCTTGCCTGTATGTGCTGCACATGAGTATAACCGGTAGGTCTTCTACCGATAGTACATTCGGCATGAGCAGTACCTCGCGTGTGCGCTGCGTGCATGGAGACGCTGTGGTTGTCCACGGCCACGATGCGGTTATGCCACCATATGTGTTTGCAACCTGTGACAGTGGCGTGAGGTGGCGGCTAGTGGTAAACAGTGCAGCAGCGCCTGTTTCCACTGTGCTGTCTGGACACAGTGCATGCGCCACCATCACAAACTTTGAGCGGAAGCGCAGCGCGACTGCATCACATGTGCATGCTCGATCCGCCACACACAGCAGCAGCACCATACACGCGCCGACCGCTTGTGGCGGCACCACACGGCAGCGGTGCCCACACACAACCATGCCCGGCACTGCCAGCGCCAACCAAAAGCACACTGCCACACGTGCAACAGCACCTTCCTCTCTCTCACCACACACGTTCCCTGTCGCGCTCCGGTGCGCGCAGCAACATGGCAGGGGCGCGCTGAGCAGCAGTGCCCACGCCCCCCGCCCCCCACACCAGCACTCCCAGAGCCCTACCTCGCGCCAGCAGCAGCACAGGAGCGGTGCGGTCACAGCTGTCACTGGTCAGACAAGGCTGCGCGCTGCATTGGCACTCTACCAGCAGAGCCTGCCGCCCGGCACA
>JAULBY010036290.1:0-14452 GCA_032358315.1 Ophiocytium majus | reverse complement strand
TTACAAATCAACTTACAAATATTAACAGCGAACAATACGATCCAAAGTTATTAATGGAAATTTATAGAAATCTATGAGTTGGCGATACGTTCAGTTAAAAAATCAAAATTGCGATCAAGATAATATTATACTAGATTTGTTTAAAGAACAGTCAGTACAATATATGGGTTCTGATCCCGAATTCGCTAAAAAACTGACAATTGACAATAATAGTAGTAACTTGATTGCTATTTTTAATAATAAAGAGAAATGGTTATCGGAGTTAATACAGTTTGTAGAAGAACAGCTAAAGAAAACACAGTATCAAACATTTTATTTTGGCATTAATCGATATTTAATATCAGGTAATGACACCAACTTATCATTCGATCAGACCAAGGGCAGCGGAGAACAGATTATTGATTTGATAACTGATATCTTCAAACATTTTGACTGCTATGTCGTTCAATCTGGCAAATTTGATGACGATGCTGGAAAATATTTTAATTTTGTACAGCCATTGACTTGGATATATGGGCGCAGACATGCTAGCAACAGCACCTAACGATCAAAATAGAGAAGCTTACTACAAAACTGTTTATCCAGTATTATCTATGTCTGCGGATCAATTGATCAATTTAAATACGCTGGGGTCAGGTAAAAAAATAATAATCGACAGTTGTGCTTGGTATTATAAAAAAATGTTTCCAGAACATGATATAATGCAAGTGGAAGGATTGTCAACTTGTAAAAACTATAAATTAAATAAAACTCAAGCAGACAAGATATTCAACGATATTAATCAATTAAAGTTTCCTAGCATGCATTGTCCTGATTCTATATTGATAATGGATCATGCTAATCTTTTGAAATATCGCTCAGTAACACAATTAAATCAATTGTTTAATGAGTTAACTCAAAATATACAACCTAAAGAATTTTATCTTAGGATGAATACTACAACTATAAATGATTTTAGATTACACGATCGAATCAAAGACTTAATTAATATAGTTCCAGTAAATTATGTCACTTCACAGTTTTCTTACTGCACACCGTCATTGGCTGCGATTTATAAACTAAAATATAATTATGAATACTGTATCAATTGATTTTGTAGCAGGATCCCATGGACATTTCTTGGAATTTGCTTCTAATAAATTCATTGCCAATCTACACATGGATTTTAGTCCATTTAATCAGCTAGGTGCTAGTCATATACAAAATCATGATTACATAAATCAAATGGTTTTTATAGCAAAGCATTATTCTGAATTAAAATTACCTTTAACAAAAAAAGTAGTAAGAATTTCTTTCAAAGACGAAGATTTATTATTATTAAGTTCTGTTTCTTTATTACGGGCCGGCGATTATGGAATTAAAAATGAAGATCTGCATATAGGTACATTCCATAAATTAAATAATCAACATTATTCTTGCGTAATTGAACAAATTAATCAAGCATATCCTGAAATTGTACTATCAGAAAATTCACCCGATTGTCCAAGACACATTCTTAGAGAATATTTTAAATTTGGATTTAGAGATCCTAAGTCGCATGGGTTTACAAAAAAACTAAGCGAGTTAGTTTACAGTAACGAACACGATGTATTTGATTTTTGCTTTGAATACTTTTATAATAAGGATGAATTTATAAAAAACTTTTCTAGATTAGCAGATTGGTTTGGTTCTGCAATTACATTAAACTATTCGCATGTAGAAGAGTTACATAATGATTTTTTGCAACGACAAATTTATAGAAATGATTTACTAGTGTGTAGCAAAGTTATTGATGCTGTTAACAAAGGGCTGAATACAAACATACCAATATTAACCCTATTCCAGGAAAGTTACATAAACGGAATTTTAGAAAAATTATATAAAAAAGAAATGCCTTTTGTACAACATAACTACTTTACAAATACTAAAGAGATAATCAAATACCTAAATGTTTAAAATAAAAAATTTATCCGTTAAAAACTTCATGAGTGTAGGCAATGCCACACAAGCAGTACAGTTTGACCGTCGGGATCTAACTCTTGTCTTGGGACAGAACTTGGACCTGGGCGGAGATGATACAGGCGCACGTAATGGTACAGGTAAGACTACTATCATCAATGCACTAAGTTATGCCTTATATGGTAATGCACTTACCAATATCAAGAAGGACAACTTGATTAACAAGACCAACGGTAAGAACATGTTGGTCACAATTGAATTCGAGAAAGACGGAATAGATTATAAAATTGAAAGAGGTCGCAAGCCCAATACAATGGCATTTTATATCGGCGACCAAGAACAAGAAATCACCGATGAATCGCAGGGCGACAGTAGGGAAACACAAGCAGAAATAGAACGTATGCTAGGTATGAGTCACGACATGTTTAAACATATTGTAGCTCTTAACACATACACAGAACCATTCCTTGCTCTTAAATCTAACGAACAGCGTACTATTATCGAACAGTTACTTGGCATTACTATGTTAAGTGAAAAAGCTGACTTACTTAAAGAACAGCTAAAAGCTACCCGTGATGCTATTACTGCAGAAGAGTATCGCATCAAAGCAGTTAACGATGCTAACACACGCATACAGGAACAGATTGATGCCACTCGTCGTAGACAAACTATATGGAATAACAAACGTAGTGAAGAAATTGCGGCATTTCAACAAGCAATTGCTGCAATTGGTGACTTAGATATTGAGCGCGAGTTGTTGCACCACGATGCCTTATATGCTCGCAATGAACTAGTTAGATGCATACGTGAAGTCAATCAACACAAAGCATCTTGTATGGCCGCTCAAACTAGCTTACTTAAAAACTTAGACAAACTAAAGAAAGAAATAGAAAAGCTAGAGCAGCATGAATGTTATGCTTGCGGGCAAGCAATACACGACGACAAGCATGCCAGTATCTTGGATGAAAAACGTGCAGCAATGCAAGACATGTCCATGCAGTATCTTTCTAACGAAGGACAGTTACAAGAACATGTAGACAGACTAGCAGAACTGGGCGAGCCGGCACCTCCTCCCGCTGTGTTCTATGATACCAAAGAAGATGCTATCAATCATAAAAATACACTAGCAAACTTGCGTCAACAGTTGATTACAAAAGAAGTCGAACAAGATCCTTATGCAGAACAAATTCGAGAAATGGAAACACATGCTGTAGAAGAAATCAACTATGATATGATGAATGAACTTGCAAGCTTAAAAGATCATCAAGATTTCTTGCTTAAACTGTTAACTAACAAAGATAGCTTTATACGTAAACGTATCATTGATCAAAATTTAAGTTACTTAAATCAACGGCTAAGTCAGTACCTTGATACCATTGGATTGCCGCACACAGTTAAGTTCTTGAATGACTTAACAGTCAGCATTGAAGAACTAGGGCGTGAGCTAGACTTTGACAACTTATCGCGTGGAGAGCGTAACAGATTAATATTATCATTAAGCTGGGCTTTCCGTGATGTGTGGGAAAACCAAAATCAGCCCATCAACTTGCTGTTTATTGACGAAGTTATTGATACTGGTATGGACAGTTCTGGTGTTGAGGCTAGCCTAGCTATATTAAAGAAAATGGCACGTGAAGGCAATCGCTCAGTCTGGTTAGTGTCACACAAAGATGAACTTGCAGGACGAGTCAACAACGTGTTACATGTAGTTAAAGAAAACGGGTTTACTAGTTACAACACGGATGTAGAAATTGTATAAGATTTTACACTTAGAATCTACAGACGTTTGTCAAGCGGCCTGCCCGCAGTGTGCCCGAGAAGTTGATGCAAATTTTAATAAAGATGCAACAAACCATTTAACTGTTGACCGTATTAAACAATGTTTATCCGACGATATTATTCGCAATTTAGATAAAATGTACATGTGCGGTAACTACGGTGACCCAGCTGCTGGACGTTATACTGTTGATATTTTTAAATACTTTCGTTCAGTTAATCCTGATATTGTTTTAGGAATGAATACCAATGGTGCTATCAACAACTCGCAATGGTGGAAAGAATTGGCCATGATTTTTAATGGGCCAAAAGATTATGTAGTATTCAGTATAGACGGACTCGAAGACACCAATCACATGTATAGAAAAAATGTTGTGTGGTCTAAACTGACAGAAAACGCAAAGTCTTTTATAACTGCAGGAGGTCTAGCACACTGGGACATGTTGGTATTTGATCACAACAAACATCAAGTTGATGCTTGTAAAAAATTTGCACAAGATTCAGGATTTTATTTTTTTAGAGCAAAAGTAAGCCGAAGACATAAAGAATATCCTGTAGAATTTTTAAAAGCACCTGCAGGGTGGAAAAATCCCAATATTGTTAGCGGAGATATCAGGTGTGCTGCATTGCAGGAGAATAGTTTATATATCTCCGCGGAGGGTATTATGCACCCGTGTTGCTGGTTAGGTTTCAACAATGGGGCAACGTTACAAGAATTTGATAAAATTAAAGAATCGTGGGACAGCAATCCGCATACTGTTTGCAAAAGTACATGCGGCAATAATAATTCTGGAAACAGCTTTACGAATCAATGGCAGCAAGAAATACAGTTAAAATAGCATAATTTTTTGACCTAAGGTATTTGTCATAACTATGTTACACAATGACCTGGTTATTCGAGAACACGCAAATTGAAACTTTACCTGAAGATTGTGTAGGTTTTGTGTATTTGATTACTAATCTGGTAACTGGTCGTAAGTATATCGGCAAGAAACTAGCTAAGTTTTCTAAAACGACGTACAAAGTTGTGAAACTCAAAAACGGCAACAAAAAACGCAAAAAAATTAGAAGTAAAATAGATAGCGACTGGCTCACTTATTATGGCTCAAACAATGAATTAAACCAAGATATACAGACACTAGGTCAAGAAAACTTTAAAAGAGAAATACTCTACTACTGCAATTCCAAAGCACAATGCTCATACATCGAAGCACGAGAACAATTTAGACACCAAGTCTTAGAATCAGATGCGTACTACAACGGACAGATCAGCGTTCGTGTCCATGGCTCTCACATCAAAGGAATCATAGATAAATGACCAAAGTATTATTTTCTGGATGTTCATACACAAGTGGTGCAGGGCTGGATTCGGAATCACAGAATCCTCTGCACTACACGAATGTATTATCCAAGGAGATATTTGGTGATTCGGTATCTATACACAATATAGGAGTAGACGGGTATTCAAATTTAAGAATTTTTCTAGACACTTGTATGGCACTATCTACAAATCACTATGATTGTGCTTTTGTTGGATGGACCAGTTACCCAAGATATTACCTTCATATAGGGTTAGAAGAATACGAGTGCAGGCGGATGTTTATACCAAACAACTCTCCAATGATAGCACACAATGGAAATGATTTGACGTTTAGTACTAAATTTTTGAATACACTACGAGATAATTTAATGTTAATAAGTAATGCTCACTATGATATACTAGACATTGTGCGATATGTTAACATACTTAAATCGTTGGCTGAATCCAAAAACGTCAAAATTTATTTTTTAAACAATATATGTCACTGGGATTACGGATATTTTACACAAGTGCAAGGATCAATTACTCCTTGCCGTTTAACGGATTATACGAAAAAAATATTAAACACTGACAATAGAGATGATAGTCAAATCAAAACATTATATAAAAAAATACACAATGACTATCGTTTGTGCGGCAGCATACAAGAATCATCATGGCTAAATTTATACGACTCAATGTCTAGCTTCATATCAAAATTTGATGTCGGAAACGACAACATACACCCTGGTCCTTTAACTCACCAACATTATGGCAAGTTTCTAGCAAAACAACTACAATCAATTTAATGCAGTTTTAGGCAAGCATCAGCTAATATCGGATGCCCAAATAACTGGACGAAAGTCACAGGGACGGAAGACTCATCGCTGCTAATGAGCACTCAATCACTACCCCCCGGGATGAAGATAGCTAATTGCCGCTATTTGATTGTTTGAAGATAATTTTAAGGCTAAAAAGACGTGCGAGCGATCGCACACGGTTAACTACATGCTGATATATGTAAATTAACCCGCCGTTGTATAAAGACGGAGCTCGAGGTACAGGACAACCGCCTCTGTAATGCTCTAATATCAGTGACTGTGCTACTCAGATGAAGCTCATATATTTTTGCCCGCCCTGGGCAAAGAGTGACCAATTAATCTAGATGAAACTGTCTTAACTGCTTTCTTTAAATGTTATTGATGAGCGTAAGCGAAATCAATAGATTAGCGTAGCTAATCTTAGAAGAATGGTAATCCTGATTTCTTAGATGTTTCTAAATTGTCTTTAATGATTTCGCTAATAATCTTGCGTTCATCTGAGCTTAAAAACATAGCATCGCTGTAGTTAATACCACCACGCATATACCAACAAAATCTTAATATTTCATCTTTAATGGCTCTGGACTGACGCTCATAGCTGTTAACCAATGCCATGATTGCGTCCTGATCTAACGTCAAGAGCCGGCTGCGAAAAAACTTGAATAATCGAATGTTAGTGGCACTGTGTATTTTTCATGACATGCTATACAAGTGGCTGCAATAGGTGGTATTGCACCCTGTTTGTTTAATTCTTCTAAATGATTTCTAACGGCATGACATACTTCGGCATCGCAGTTTTGATAGTACTCGTAGATGTGATCTCTGTCATTAACCACAGTTCCTGTTTTTTCAATTTCGATATATTCTGTGCTATCAGCTAAAATCTTTGTGTTTAGGTCAATCAATCGTTGCATGTGTTTTTTGTATTCGGCAACTCTATCTTCATCCGACAAACTGGGCTCGCTTAAAGCATTTAACACACGCTGTTCTTCGTAGTTAATCTGATTGGTTGCGTTAACACTAAAATACCGTTGTGGTTGTAGTTTGATGTTAATTTGCTCGTAGTGTACTTTTTTACTGTAATCTGGTACAGAAATTCTTCCCAACAATTGCCCTAAATCTGCATCATACCGATTTTCTTCTTGGCAATGCGGGCATGTGGAATCAAAGCTCATTTCGTTACCGTAGCTGGCAATACGTAATGCAATTAGTGTGGCATCCACGTCAATGCTGGGCATTTGCCAAGCATCTGTTATGTTAGGGCAGCAACTCTGTATAACATCAACTACCCCTTGTCCGTTAAGCAGTGCATCTGGAGTGCGCAGCGTAATTTCGTCACGAGCTGTCATTGGGTAAACCGGCAAATCTTCTGTTGGTGGCATGTTCAAGCCTGACTGCCAAAACTGTCCTTTACTGGGCAGTTGAAAGTAAATTGCGGGTTGGCGGAAATGAGCTAGCAACGGATTAACGGGTTTTGTATCCATATATTGATTCCTATAAATAATTGATATAGTATATTTATAGGTTAAAAAAATGGCAGATCAAATTGATGTAGGCGAATTACAACAAGCAGTAGCACAATTTACGTCATCGTTGAACAGACTGGGCGGATCAGCGCAAAACGTCTCGTCGGTTATGACGCAGTCTGGCACTCAATTTGGAGGTAGTGTACGTAATGTTGGTCAGGGCATGGCCAGATTGCGCATGGAACTTGATCGAGGGCGAGTTGGGTTCACTGAAGCAGGGCGAGCACTGCGTGTCATGCAAGATCGATTTGATGAGCTTGATGCTGCACAAAGAAGCAGTATACAAGGTCAACGTATTGCTGCCGATCAACAAAGAATGGCCGGAGAGTTGCTGCGTAGAGGCGCCGGTGAAATTTCCGCAGATCTAGCCAAGTCTGGAGTTGGTGCAGCAATCGAATACTTCAAAGGACAAATAACCACAAGCATTTCCAGTATTCAACAAAACGTAGGCGGAATGCAAATGGCATTCAACTTGCAAAATAGAGAAATTGAATCCCAAATCAGTTTGCTGCAACGACTCAGTGCCGGTGCTGCTGCAGCATCTGCAGCACTAGCAACAATACCCGGGTGGCAATCAAAAATGGCTGCAGGTGCATTGGCAGGAGCTGCAGCACTAGGAGAAGCAGCAACAGCAGCAGCAAAACTAGAAGCAGAAGGTTTAGTTATACTACAAACTGAACTGGCAAAAACCAATGCAGGATTTAAAGTAATGACAGCCGCGGGTGCATTGTTTGCTGACGGTATGACAGATATACGTAAAGGTGCTGCTGATGCAGGACTGGATATCAGTGACTTTGCAAAAATTACTGCAAGTAATACAGACGCACTTGCCAAATTGGGGGGATCTGTTACACAAGGTGTTAAACGTTTTAGTGACGTCAACAGATACATGGGCGAGTATCGCACTGGACTACAAAATCTTGGAATTAGCACAGACCAACAGGCAGAAGGCACCATTGAATACATGGGCATATTGCAACGTTCGGGGCAACTAGAAAGCAAATCATCTGCAGATATTGCAAAAGGTACTGCTGACTACTTGACCAATCTACGAGCGGTTAGTGCGTTTACTGGTGAAGATGCTAAGAAAGCTGCAGCTAGAGCAAAAGATGCAAGTAATCAGCTGGCAGTACAAAAGAAACTGAATGAAATGGGTGCAGGCGCAGCTGAACGTTTCCAAGCTGGTATTCGAACTGCTCCTGAATTCTTGCAAAAAGCCATGCAACAAAGTTTAGCTGGCGATGGTGTAATTACAGATCCAGAAGTACAACAGGCATTAGAAGCAGTTCCTGCAGCTAGAGAGTTAATGGAACGCACAATGGCAAACATTCGTGATTCGTCGTTGACTCAAGAGCAAGTATCAGCTAGATACCAGGAAGACTTAAAAGCATTGGGTCCTGCTATGAAGGCACAAGCACTTGAAGTTGGTGGCAGTGTGGGTGCAGCTAATTTATTTGGTGGTTCGTTAGCCGGTCTTACAAAAATTATCGAAGGTTTGGCTGACGTTGGTAATAAAGGTGCTGCTGCACAAAAACAAGGTGCTGAAGTTACTACACAAATTACAGAACAATTAAAAACTACTACAGATGTACTAACTAGCGAAGTTAGTAAAGCTGCAACAGCATTCTCTAACGCTACTGAAATGTTAAATCGCGGTATAACTCCTATATTAAAGAATTATACAGAACGAGGCATAGGCCCTACACAAACTGGTCTAGAACAAACTGTCAAAGAAGGAACTACTAGAACCAAAACAGCCTTAGAAGCTGTCTCAGGAATAGAAGTACTATTGCGCGAAAACAGACCATCACGCAATGAACAAGTACCAAACAGAGCCAATGGCGGTATCAATCAGGCACAACCAGGTGGTACATTGATTAGAGTAGCCGAAGCAGGCTTAAATGAAGCATCTGTGCCGTTACCAGATGGTAAAACCATTCCTGTAACGTTAAGCGATAACATGTTAACAACCAAACAGTTTAACGAACAATTTGCCACTGTTATGGCAAATAACAATCAACCAAAACAACAAATTGTTGCTCCTGCTGCACCAACAGGACAGGAAATTGCAAGCGGTGTAGCATCAGCATTTGAAACAGTTCTAAAAGGACCAGCTGGTTTTGCTACTGCATTAGAGGAAGTAAAAAATCAATTGGCCAACGATTCTAGACAGCAAATGACAGCCATGCAGCAGCAAATTGACAGAATGGATACCCTGGTTACTGCAATGCAAGACAATGCCGAGTACAGCAGAAGAATAGCTAACGAGATGGCGTAACACGGTAAATATAGCACACACTGAGAACATATATGGCCGGAAACAATTATTACGTATATCAGTATATTACTGAATCTGGACAACCATATTATATTGGTAAAGGCAAGAATAACAGAATTCATGTTGCTCATAAACATACTGTTATACCACCAAAAGAACGTAGAATTATTATCAAAAATAATTTAACTAACGATGAAGCTAAAACACTCGAAGGTGAACTTATTACAAAATATGGTCGTAAAATAGACGGCGGTATTTTAGATAATATTAAAATTAATCAGTGGGCTTGCTTTGATGGTTGGAAACATAAGCCTGAGACAATTGAAAAAATTAGACAAGGTAATCTAGGTAAAGTTAGAACTGAAGAAGCTAAAATAAAATATAGGCAACCAAAAACGCCAGAACATGCGGAAAATATTCGCAAAGCTAACATAGGTAAAACTGTAGCAGATGATGTAAAACAAAAGATATCTGATAGCCTCAAAGGCAATATACCATGGAATAAGGGTATAAAAGGCACACCCTGGTCGGAAGCAAGAAGAAATGCTTATTTACGCAATAAAGCATTAAAAGGATTATAAAAATAATGACATGGAAAAAATATTTTAAAGGTAGTAACTTCCCTAGTAATGTAAGCCCAATTGGTAGTGGCGGAGGCCGTATGGCTGACCCAGGCTATCGTAACTATCAAAGCAACTTGCCTGAAGTTTACATTGGGCATCCAAATCGTACTGAACGTTACAATCAATACGAACAAATGGACATGGATTCAGAAATCAATGCTGCGCTAGACATTCTAGCAGAGTTTATGACTCAAAAGAATGAAGCAAACGGTACAGCATTTGATCTTAAGTTTAAAGAAAAACCCACAGACAACGAAGTCAAAATCATCAAAGAGCAACTGCAGCAATGGGTTACTTTAAATGAAATGAACAAGCGTATCTTCAAGATCATACGTAACACCATCAAATACGGTGATCAGGTGTTTATTCGAGATCCAGAAACATTCAAACTGTTTTGGGTTGAAATGAGCAAAGTGGTCAAGGTTATTGTTAACGAAGCAGAAGGCAAAAAGCCCGAGCAATATATCGTTAAAGAAATTAACCCCAACTTCCAAAATCTCACAGTTACCGCAGTTAGTACGTCAGATACATATATCAATCACCCGCAAGTGGGTGGCCCCAGTGGCAGCTATGTGCAACCTGCTACACCATTTAGTGGTGGCAGCCGTTTTACTAGAGCGCAAAATGAAGCAGCGATCAATGCAGAACACGTAGTTCATTTAAGTTTAACTGAAGGTTTAGACGTATATTGGCCATTTGGTAACAGTGTACTAGAAAACGTATTCAAAGTGTTTAAGCAAAAAGAACTGCTAGAAGATAGTATTATTATCTACCGTGTACAACGTGCGCCAGAACGTCGTGTGTTTACCATTGATGTAGGTAACATGCCAAGTCATATGGCCATGGCTTTTGTAGAAAAGATCAAAAACGAAGTGCATCAGCGTCGTATTCCCACACAAACAGGTGGCGGACAAAACATGATGGATGCCACTTATAATCCGTTGGCAATCAACGAAGATTACTTCTTCCCTCAAACTGCAGATGGTCGTGGATCCAGTGTTAACGTACTACCGGGCGGTGCAAATCTAGGTGAAATCACCGATTTAAGATTCTTTACCAACAAGTTATTCCGCGGTTTGCGTATTCCCAGCAGCTATTTGCCTACAGGTGTAGATGATGGCACACAGTCAGTAACAGACGGCAGAGTAGGTACAGCATTGATACAAGAATGGCGCTTTAATCAATACTGTAAGCGTTTACAGTCAATGATTGTAGACAAATTAGATGCAGAATTTAAATTGTTTATGCGTTGGCGCGGTGTTAACATTGACAGCCAATTGTTTGATTTAACCTTTGAAGAGCCGCAAAACTTTGCACAGTATCGTCAGGCCGATATTGATTCAGCTCGTATTGCTACATTTGCACAGCTGGAGCCATTCCCATATATGAGCAAACGCTACTTAATGAAGCGTTATCTGGGAATGAGTGAGCAAGAGATGAGCGAAAATGAAACAATGTGGGCAGAAGAACAAGGCGAAGTTGATAGTGCACCTGCAGAAGATCCTTCATTGCGTAATGTAGGTATCAGTCCGGGCGGCATTGCAAGTGACTTGGAAAATGTTGCACCACCAGCTGAAGGTGAAGCAATGCCCGGCGAAGCACCAGGCGCAACTCAAGGAATGAGTCCAATGGGCGGACCACAACCGGGCGCAGGAGCACCGGCCACTGCAGCACCAATGATATAAAATAATTGGATTTGAGTAAATAGTATTATGGTTATTAACGAATTATTTGAACCAATTAAATCTGGTTATAACAGCGCAGCAGACGATCAAACTCCTATGAAATTGAGTGATCTTCGTAAAACTAGACTGACTTTAGCAGACTTAAACCGCTTACGTATGGCCAATGATGTACGTAAAGTAGAACATGAAACCAAACTAGATTCCATCTCAAAACAGTACAAACCGCCAGCTGCAGCCCCGGCCGGTATGTAGTTTTTCAAAATCCTTCAAAAAACACCCATTTAACGCTGAAATATGCGTAGTTTTGTAAATATGTTACAAGCCATATTATTTAAAGGAGTTCCTAATGAACAAATATGAACAGCTAATTGAACACATTATCAACGACGAGGAAGGCAAAGCTCGTGCGTTGTTTCACGAAATCGTAGTAGAAAAGTCACGTGACATTTATGAGTCACTAATGGACGAAGAGTACACCGAAGAAGGTATCGGCGGCGACCAAGTTGGCGGTCTAGTAGATGAGATCACAATGGACGAAACCGACGGCATCGGCGAAGGTGACGAAATGGACATGGATGACATGGACAGCATGAGCGACGAAGGTGACGAGGAAGAAGATTTAGAATCTAAGGTTATGAATTTAGAAGCTGAATTAGAAGCACTAAGAGCTGAATTTGAACAGATCGTAAATGCAGAAGATGGCGAAGGCCATGACTTTGGCGACGACGAAGACGAAGAGTCTATGGACGACGAAGGCGAAGAAGACGAAGAAGAAATGTTTGAAGCTGCTGACGAAGAAGATGAATCAGCTGAAGAAGACGAAGAAGAAATGAACGAAGGTCGTCGTAGCATGAGTGCAGTTGATATTATGCGTGAATACGTAGAAAAAATCAGCTCACCAAGCAACACAGAGTTCGCTCCAGTAGGTACTGGTGCAGGTGGCGATAAAGCATCTGGTAACACTAACAACCCATTAGCAGGTAAAAATGACATGGGTGGCACATCACAAAACATCGCTAAAGGTGGCAGTAACAGTGTACCAGACGGCACAAGTGCTCCTAAAAAAGGTACTGTAAAAGATGTTAAAGATGCTAACAACTGGGAAAACAAACCAGGTGCTAAAGCAGGTAACGCTTTTAGCAACAAACCTAAAGCAAAATCAGGTGAAGAAAGCGGCATCAATAAGAGCAGCATCGAATCTGGTGGCAACTAAGTTAGGGCAATAATATGGCTTTGTACCTAAAAGAGAATCTTACTTTTGACCGTGCTCAGATGGAAGTCCTCACCGAGGATTCCACAACTGGTCAAGGTAAGAATCTTTACATGAAAGGGATATTCATTGAGGGAGGCGTTAAAAACGCTAACCAACGTGTTTATCCCATTTCTGAAATAACAAAAGCTGTTAGTACAATCAACGAACAAATCAAAGAGGGCCATAGTGTTCTTGGAGAAGTTGATCACCCTGATGATTTAAAAATTAATTTAGATCGTGTTTCACATATGATTGAAGGTATGTGGATGGACGGTCCATGCGGTCACGGTAAACTAAAGATTCTACCAACTCCAATGGGTAAGCTAGTTGAAGCTATGATTACTAGTGGTGTTAAGTTGGGTGTTAGTAGCCGTGGAAGCGGAGAAGTAAATGAAAGTACAGGACATGTTAGCGGTTTTGATATTATTACCGTTGATATTGTAGCCCAACCCAGTGCACCACATGCATATCCAAAAGCGATTTACGAAGGACTTATGAATATGCGTCACGGTCACCGAGTGTTAGATGTAGCTCGTGATGCTACACAAGATCAAAGAGTACAGAAGTACCTGAAAGAAGGCATAACACGCCTTATCAATGACTTAAAGTTAAAATAGGAGAGTCGTAATGACACTAGATGCATTGAAACCATTGTTGGATAGTGGCATCATTAATGAAGACACACAGCAAGCTATTAACGAAGCATGGGAAACCAAGTTGGTTGAAGCTAAAGAAGTTGCTCGTGCTGAACTTCGTGAAGAATTTGCACAACGCTACCAGCATGACAAACAAGTAATGGTTGAGGCTCTAGACAAGATGGTAACTGAAAGTCTCCAAGGCGAACTCGAAGAGTTTGCTGCAGAGAAACAAAAGCTTGCTGAAGATCGTGTGAAATTTAAACATCACATGACTGAAAGCAGCGAGAAGTTTAATAATTTCATGGTTAGCAAACTAGCCGACGAAATTAAAGAACTACGTGAAGATCGCAAAGTATACGAAAACAGCGTAAGCCGTTTAGAAAAATTTGTTATCAAAGCATTAGCTGAAGAAATCCAAGAATTTGAGCAAGACAAGCAAGCAGTAGTTGAGACAAAAGTTCGTCTAATCGCTGGTGCTAAACAAAAACTTGGTGAACTGCAACAGCAATTTGTTGCTCGTTCAGCTGAACTAGTTCGCGAATCAGTTACACAAAAGCTAGAGTCAGAAATGACTCAACTCAAAGAAGATATCCAAATTGCTCGTGAGAACATGTT
>JAULBY010036279.1:0-14456 GCA_032358315.1 Ophiocytium majus | reverse complement strand
TGAAATAGAACCGCGGGAGATATGGGCGGTGGAATCAGCTTGATAAAAAAGACCCGCCCTTTGTAATTGGAATTCGTCAGGCATTTTGTCTTGCTTCGAATAGTTGCAACGCTTACAAGCGGCCACAAGATTCTCATCTACATCTTGCCCGCCCTTTGCCACAGGTACTAGGTGATCGACTGTGTTCGCGTCAGCTCCGCACCAATAGCATTCCCATAGATCTCTCTGAAGAATGCGTCTGCGTATCTTCTTCCATTGTGCGCTGTTCGCTTTGCGTGCGCTGTGAAGAGCCATTAGTAATATCCCTTCTTTTGATGGAATCGCCATGCGTTACACATAGAACCATATCGCTTCTTGATGTACGCAATGGTGGCGTCTATCTGACGATAAGGATCTAATGTCCTGTAATGCTCGGATCGCATTTGACCGAGCCCATGATGTGAGCCGTTCACGGCCTTTTCATTCCATCTTGATTCTTTATTGATGATTGATGAAAGACATCGATATTGCTTGTATTCAATGATTCTTGAATGAGCATAGAGTTTGAAGAGATCTTCTTTTGTCGAAGCTGCTACGGGTTGCACCCATATCAACGAAGCTGCTGTGAAACAGCATAGAGCACCCAATAGCACAATTCGCCTTAGCGAGCTACACGGCTTCAGCCGCTCGCTTTCAGCGATTGAGCGTACCGAGCCTGTCAATGATGAGTCAAATATGTGGACAACTTGAGCGTTCATTTGGGCGTGTCCTCAGAGTTATCCACAGGCTGTGTATTTCCAAACTCGCCCCAACACCTTTTGCAATAGGTCACATATCCGGTCTTGGAATAGAACACTTCGACGGGCTCGAATGTGCCTGATTCACAGAATGTGCATTCCGCCATGCCTTCGAATAGTGGATTCGTCATGACTTGTCTCCGCCCCAACCTTTGCCCTTGAAGTGAATTGGATTGGCCGTCCACACTCGCTTCATTGGAATGACACAGTTGTCGCAATATGGATCGCGTGGAAGCTCATCGGTCATCGATCTCTCCACAAGTGTGACTTGTGTGCAAACTGAGCACATAAATTCATATTGAGCCATTATCCGAATTCCTTTTCTGCGCGTTCAAGAGCTTCGTGAGTAGGCCAGTAGCCCCAACAGACCGGACACCATGCAGAATGAATCTCGCCGCACTTGCATTCGCTTGAGACGGTAGTTCCCCAGTATTGACATTTAGGGCACACGCCAGAATTGACCATCTGTGAATTGACATACTGATGAGGACGAGTTGAATCTTGGTCGTAGTTATCCCAATACCAGTCAAAGTCTTTTTCTTGTGTCACTTTGCCTCACTCCTTTCCATGATTCCCATTACTCCACAGCCTAGGCATTGCACCAAGACCATGTCATCGCCTAAGAGATACTCGCCCATGACGACGCCGTGATTCTGTATCTTCTTTTCAACTCGACAGGTGTATCGCAGCTTTTCCATGATCGCTCCTTAGTAGGTTTTCCATAGGGTGAAGGTTGTATTGATCGACCCAGAATGTCGGTTGGTCAGATCGTCGCCATTTCTTGTCTTTGGCCATTGCCACAGGCAACCAACCGCGGATCAAGTAATTCGGCGACTTTCCTGTGCACAGAATCGCAATGTCTTGATTCCGGTCGTTGTCGTAGATAATCATTGCGCCCGATTCCCATCGAGTCCATTTGACTTCAAAGTGTGATCCGACATCAGCTGTCTTCTTGAAGTGTGAATCATTAGGGTTGAAGCTTTCAATGCCTAACCATTTAGCCACAGCGATTTCAGCTCCGATTGACTCGGCCACTTGTGCCACATAATCGAACCAAGAGAGCTTCTTGTCGTACCTTGAGCCATGATCAGGATTGCCCTTGATTTCCGTGATTCGTCGAATTGCACAGGCCAAGGCCGTCCATTCTTCGTCTCGAGTGATTGATTGCTTCATCGACATTCGACGCACCACCACATGATCGCGAGTCCGTCTTGCTCGATGTATTTGCCGCCTTTGGTGTCCACTAGCTGATCGCACTTGTCACATCGATTGAAAGTCGTGAATTCACCTTCTTCGATTCGCTTGGTGCTGAAGCCATTGCCGTCCGGCCTGATAATCTCGATGTATCCCATGATTAGCCCCATCGCCCGTCTTGCTTGACTTCAAGCCAAATCGCCTTGCATTGATTGGCCTTGACACGATCAGGGCAGACATAGCCCTTGTATTGGTCGCCATTGGCCTTTGTGCCTTCTTTGAGGATCATGTGGCCATGTTTGCAGATTGGAGCTTCGCCCTGAAGTACGCCGCCAAGTTGTGACTCGATGAGCTCGACAGCCTGATTCGCCGTTGTGAAGCCTTCTTCTCGAAGTGGCTGTGACCATGGATCTTCCTCGACCTTGTTCACATAAGCCGCCGGCATAGTTTCGACCTGCTCCATATTTTGCAAAGTTGGCCGCTTGTCGCTACCAAGCAAAAGTCCCGCGCACCTGCCAATGCTGCTTGTGATCGTATCTTCGACGAACCATTTTTTCATTTGCGGGCTGTAAGACTCGACCTTACCGAATGCAAAGTCGATTGCCGATGGCTTTTCGTCTTCGTATTCCTTGAAGATTCTGCACTCGACCAAGATGTATCCATGCTGTGCCGAGAATTCGACGATCCGTGTCTCGACTCGGTTTGAAGGGTGTGTTGCGTGTAGTCGCTGAATTCGTGCGGCGACATCTTCGTATCCGTCCAAGAAGCTCGCCATGATTATTCACGACCCTTCGCCTTGGTGATGGCCATGCCGCGACGCATTCCGATTGCCTTGCCTTCTTTGTATCCATCATCGCGTCCCGCGTAGTAACCGGCGACAAGCATGAAAACATGAGTCATGAAAAGAATGATTTGAAGAATTGTCATTTATTGCTCCCATTAGAGAGCTACTGTGTTTCGCTCCCTGACTATAAGGTGACGGAAGCGGTTTGGAATGTCAAGATTCCCGCGTAGATTCCGGCGTGTCGTTACCGGCTTTCGGCTTGTCTTTGAGCCCATTTGAAGCCAACACCGATCCAAGTGCTCCGGTCAAGAATATCGTCAAAGTCGAAAGAAGTTCAATGAATGCTCGATCGTTGGGAGCTTGGTCGCCTAGTGGCTGAGTCACGAAGATCAGCGCGTACAGCATTCCAGCGACGGAGAAGACGAAAGTCAGCGCGAGCGCGACTCCAATAAAGACGATGAGCCTTGCTTTGAGCTGCTCATTGCTTAGGCGTTTTTCCTGTCGTGACATCAATCTCTCCAAATATGTCCTCGGTGCAAATCCCTGTGGCTTTGCATTGTGGCGGATTGCATTCAGGTTTTTCCCAATTCTCGAATTCTTGGCATTCATATCGAGTCCAGCCTTGGTACTTGGCACAAGACGAGAGCCCTAGCAAAAGACCCGTCGCTAGAGCTCCCGCCAGTACCTTCCGAATCACTTCCCCGTTGATCCGAACGCTGCGTCATTAGGGTTGAGCCAACGCAAGATCACAGGTGCGACAGCGGCAACGCCAGCCATCGCAAGTGTCTTTGGATCGGTCACGCCCGCCATGTAGAGAGCCAATGCAGCGGCCAAGAATGACCGAGCCCATGAAGCTCCGATTGCTTTTGCGTCTTTCATTTCTTCGCCTTCTTTCCGATGAGTGGCTTCTTGCTTGGAATGTCGATGTCGAAGCTGATTTCTGGCATTGCTCCCTTATATGGGACATATTTTGGACGACCGAAGCCGACAACTTCCTTGCCGATTGTGCGCTGTTTGACCATGACCATTCCGCCATTGCGTTGATCGCCCGTGCCTGAAGTATTGCCTTCGATGGTTGTCACCATGTCGCCATGTACGCCGACGACAATGCCGATGTGAGAGATACGATCGACGCCGTCATGCGGGAAGTCCATGAACGCCAAATCACCGACAAGCGGTGTTTCGTACCATCGACCAGTCTCGTTGAATTTGTGTGCTCCGATTGCTGTGCCTACGACAGAGTGAACCTTGACTTTAGCTTGAGCGAGCACCCAATTGCAGAAACTTCCACACCAAGGGAGTCCATTGGCCTTTGTGAATTCGCCATATTTGGTGATGTTGTCAGGTGTCTCCACATAACCGATTTCGGCCTTTGCAATTTCAATTGCGTGAGCCGCTGTACCTGTCGGATAGCTCATGCGTTGCCATTTCTAATTGCTTCATTCATCGCTTCAAGTTCGGCATTGCCGTCTTTATAAGTTTTGAATTCAGCCGCGGTCATTTCGCGTTCAATTTCTGTGCCGTTCAATGTGTCCACAATTTTGATGATTGGATTTGTCATTATTTAACTCCGTAAAGGTAGGCAGTTCCGCCGCTGAATGATCCCGACGCTGTGATGATTTGAAGTTGTGTTATTGCTGCGGAATCCGTGGCAAATCCCGACATTGATGTGGCATTGAATCCACCGCCTGAAGCTGAAGTCCAACAGCCCCAAGATTGAGCAGGTTTCCAGCCAGTTGAGTTGTAATCGCTGACCTTGATATACATCGAGTTATTCGTATTTCCACCGGTGACATTGTTGCCGAGTCCAGGATTCGGCCATGCGCTGTCTAGGCAATAAGTCGAAGTCTTGTTAATGATTCCGATAAAGTTTCCAGCAAGGGAGCCCGAATTGTATTTGATGGACACATCAGAGTTCGTCGAGCAATTGATTGCTTTTACATACAAGACGACATCTTTGTAACTTGAATCAAATGTGAGAGTGGTCGTTGAACCGGAAAGTGTGGTTGTGGAAATTAAGGTCATTCCACCACTTGCCGTTGCAGCCCACTTCATGCCAGTTGCTTCACCTGAATCAGCTGTCAAGACATAGCCATTTGTACCAACCGCTAGGCGTGCAGGTGTATCAGCTGCCGTTGCAGCAATGAGATCACCCTTTGCGTCCACAATGGCATTCTGAATTGCATTGGCGTCATCAGGTGTCACCCAAGTGAAGTCCATGTCTGTCCCTGAAGCTTTAGACAAGACCTGACCAGTCGTGCCGCCTTCAAGATCTGCCATCGATGTGTCGATACCTTGGCCAAGAGTACGGATTGCAGCTGCGCCGTCTTTGACCAAATCGGTGTCCGAAGGAATCGTCCACCCGAAGTTCGTTGTCGTTGTGCTCATTTCTTCTCCTTATGCGACGATGATCGCTTCATTCCAGTCAAGTGTATTGGATAGTGTGTTCCAAGTCTCCGAGCCACTCACATCATTCCACTTTGCAGCTTGTAGCGAATAGGAAGTCGGTGAGACGGTCAAAGTGATTGCGAGTCCGTTGTATGACGCACGCATTGTCCAGCCTTCGACGAAGCCTTGGAATCTTCCGCCAGCGATATTTGATGGAAGATCTGTGATGTCGATGGGAAGTCCCATGTAGACATTGAGCAATGAATCGCGATCAGAGTCGTCAATTTCAGGATTGCCAAGTGGAAAGGTGATGGATCGGAATTGGGCTTCAGGGAATGCGCGGATTCCAAGATAGAAATTGGCTTGAGCTGTGGCGTCTGTGCCATGCTCCAAAGAAGTCTGAATCGATTGCGCTTGGTAGCCATAGGTCGCAATTGACTCGGCGTCACTAGCTGTGACGGTTTGATTGTTTTTATATGTGATTGTGACATTGTTGCGAATATCGCCAGACTTGAGAGCCGTTTTGATTCCAGCCGCGAGAGCGGTATTGCCCGAGACGCTTGTGTAGCCATCGGTTGCAAGAGCTGTGTTGCGATGAGTTGAGTCCGCGTAACAGATTCGCCCTTGATTGTCTTCATACAGGTAACCAAGACCGGAATTGGCCAATGCAGCGACCAGCGAATATACATCGGTCACATCTGATGATCGAGCTGTGAGCTCATAGTTGCCTTCGTCGATTTCGCCAAGGCCAGAGTTCTCGGCATTCGCCCAAGTTGTCGTCGGGTTATATCCAGCCCAAGTCTCGGCCGCAGGTACTTCATTCCATTGATTGAAGAGCAAGACTTCAAGAATCGAAGCAATTTGCACGCCATCGAGATCCTTGGTCAAGACACCTGTTGTGAGGCTTTTGGGAAGCTTTGAGAGTGCTCCCAATGCAATGACCTTCATGACCTGAATTGTGCCGCCTGTGCCGGCATTGGTGACTTCTAAGTCGATGTCGGTGACATATCCACCAAAGACATTGACGAAGTCGCCTGAAGAGTCTTTGACCTTGATTGAGACTTGATCATTGAGATTGATTGTGACGGGCTGTTCATCGAAGTTGAGAATCGTGAAGGCTGAATATCCGGCCGTGGCCTGTGAGTAAATATCGGTGCGACCGGAAGTGATGGCGACATCGGCCAAAGTGACCGATTTGAAATCAGCATTGCCATTGACCGTCAATGACCATTCAGGTGTCCAAATCGTCATGACTGAAAGTTCAGAGCTCCAAGTGTGCCGCGTGAGAAGCTGCGGTTGAGGACATCGACGATTGTGCGGGCTGTGCCTTCAGGATCGATTGCGCCATTGACTGTGAGATTGATTGTTGAGCCACCGCCGCCGAGTGCGTTATTTGGCACAATCATTCCGCTTGATGATGGCGTGAAGAGCTCCGCTCCGCGTTCTCCTACAAGGTAAGACTTGCCAGCTGATACCGACCCGCCTTCAGCGCGTGCGCCACCGAATGCGCTGTCAATGAGTCCGCTGATTCCCTTGACAAGAGGATTGTTGCGGACAAGGTTGATCATGGCTTGAATGCCTGACACGACTCCATTGATGAGTCCGACAAGAGTGGCAAAGGCGTCAATGATTCCGCCAAGGATTCCACCAAGTACCTTGAAGGCTGCTCCGAGTACCGTTCCCAATGCCGGAGCAAGATACTTGATGATGAATTCAGCAATATTCTTGACAAGATTGAAGAATGGCTCAAGCTTCTCGCTATTGCGTTCGACCGCGTCGGCCACAGATCCAAATGCTGACTTCAGGCCGTTGATGATTGGTGTGACTGTTTTGATGACCGAAGGAATGAGGACATTGACCAAGAAGTCCCAAAATTGCTTGAATGCCGGAATAAGTGTGTCTTTTACGAAGACGGCGATATTTTCAAAGGTTGGTTTGAGATCTTTGCCAATGGTGCTCGCAAGTTCTCCAATTTTAGGAATCACATTATTGACAAGACCGCTGACAAGTGGAGTCATTGCGTCAAGTACGAATGAACCAACTGTCTCCTTGCCTTCATCGAATGCCACTTGAAGTCGCTGCATTTTGCCGGCGAAGGTGTCTGCCTGTGCAGCTGCCTGACCGCCAAAGGTTGCGGCCAATGCCTGTTGAGCCGCGTCGAAGTCTTTTGTCTTGATGATGTTTTCATCGATTGGCACACCGAGCTTCTTGAGAGCTGCGAAATTGCCATCATGTGCCTTTGATAAGGCTTCCGATACGGCCTGAAGTGACTTGCCCGAACCGGCCGCGACATCGATTGCAAGAGTCTGAAGCTTTTGCGCTTCCGCCACATTCTGAGTCGATCTGAGAAGTCTGTCGAATGATGGACGAAGTTCGTCGTCGGTGATACCTGTGAGAAGTGAAGTCTTTGTGATCTGATCTTCGACCGCTGCAATTTGTGCGTCGGTTGCTCCGGTGACATTCTTGAGAGAAGTTGCCAATGCGACTTGAGCCTTTTCATCTTCGATTGCAGACTTGACGCCATCGATGAGAAGCTTTCCAGCATAAGCGGCGGCAGCTGCACCGGCAGCGGCGAAGGCCGCACCTGCTACCTTGCCAAATTTTCCAAGTTTTCCGCCGAAACCTTCGACTTCACTTGCCGCGCCATTGACGCCCTTGCTGAGATCTGAGAAGTCAGCGTCGAAGGTAATCTTGACTTTTGGTATTCCTGCCATTAGTCGAGCCCTTCTCGCTTGATGATTTTTGTGACAATTTCTTCGTATTCCTTCGCAACTATTGGCGCGTAATAATCGACCGCCGGAGCGATCCAATATCCGCCCTTATTGCGTGGAGCTTTGAATCTGTCTGTGTATGAGCGACCAGCCGAGTCCGTGCCACGACCTGATCCGTATTCTGTTCCCCAAAGAAGAGCACCCGCCGGCGCAGCTGATTGCTTGACCTTCTTGCCTTTGCCTCGAGATTCGCCGCCGTACTTGCGACCAACCTTCTTTGTGCCACCGACATCGACGCGAATGAGACGATCACGCTTTGCAATGATTGACTCGGCGACAAGTTTTGTTTGTGGCGAAGGTGCTGAATCTGCGAATTGCTTGAGCTGTCCGGCTAAGCGTTGAGAGAGTGGCAAAGCGGCGTCGCGAACTTCGTTTTGAGTTTCTTTGTCAAGCTTTGAAAGAGTCTGCAAAAGATTCTTCATTGCCACAGGATCGACGGTGATGGCATAGACACCTTGCTTCTTGTCACTTGCCATTGCGCTTCTCCAATATCTCGACCGCTGTCATGATCTGTTCGACCGTCTGCCATTCGCTCATCGGAATTCCTGTCGCGATTGCTATCTCGACAAGGGTTCGATTTAAGCTTCCGGCGGCGTAACTTTTGGGCTGTCACCCGCTTCCGAAGATACGGAAGAGACTGTCTCGATCCACACTTCAAAAGGCTTGACAGGCTGTCCGGCTTTCTCACGCTTCATGGCGTTATATGCCAAGAATAAGAGATCCCAAATTCCGATGATGGATTCAGCGATTTGAACCGACTTGCCTGTCTTTTGCTCCCATTTAGCCCACTCGGGCGCGGCCGCCGTATGTTCGGCGACCTCGCCTGAGAAGTATTCAATTTTGAGGATTGTCTTCATTTTTGCTCCCGTTCGTTTGGTTTAGCTGAATGTCTCGGTTGGTGTTCCGACAACTGTGAATGATAGCGACACAGTCTGTGCGTCCGGTGCTGACCCGCCGACTGATGGGAAGACAGGGAGCACATTGCACGCGAAGACCGCGCCTGTGACAGCTGTGAGAGACACGGCAAGAGTTGAGTTTGGTGCAGATTCGCACGCTGTCCAAAGAGCTTCACAGAGAGAGCCGGACGCGCCCCAGTCTGCGAGCATTTCGACATCGAGTGTCCATTGATCATCGATGGCCTTATATGCACGGCCGTCGAGAGTCTGATATGTCTCGATGGTGTGATCGTTTGAGAGTGTCACAGAATTTGCCTGTGCGTCGTAGCTTGTGGTCGCGATCGTCAATGCGAGATCGCGTCCTGTGATGACGGTCGTTGCCATTATTGCTCCTAGTTTGTTTGAGTGTATTGCGTGGATAAATCGATTTCACACGCCACGACTTGTGACCCACTTGCGAGAGTCACCGGCCTTGGATCTGACACCGATGTGATTGTGTATCCCGACGGAATTGCGCCGAGAATGCTCATGCACAGCGTTTCGATGTTGTCGAGAGCTGCGGCGTTGTTATATCCAGCGACAGCGACAACAGCTGTGAGATTGACTCTCACTCGGGTCGATGTGCCGATCATGTTTGGTTCAAGATATGGATTCGATGGAAGCAATGCCACGAATGGCACGATTTCCGTCTCGGGTACAGCGTCAAAGATATTGGCAGGGACAGACGCAAGAGCTGTCTTGAGAGCACCGCGGACATTGACGGCGATTGATGATGTCATCAGCCGATCCACACGCCGGAGTCGATTTTACTACCAAGAAGACCGACGCAACGATTGAGAAGTCCGCGTCCCATACGATATGGAGTCGAAGCGAAGTCAATGCCTTCGATCTGACCGCCCGCAGCTGTGATTGATTGGAAGATTTCAACGCTGATGATCATCAATGCCTTTTCGACATTTGGATCGCCAGAATAAAGAGTCACCGCACCATATCCCGAGAGTGTGGCTGTGCCATTAGGTATCGACGGACGGACGGTGACATCTGCATTTGTGAGAGCGGCTGTGAATGCCAAAGTTGTGACGCCGGTGACGGTGTGTGTGGCCGTAAAGGGTGACGGAAGACCAGTCACGACAACCGACTGACCGGCGACGAATTGATGGGCGTCGCGTGTGTAGAAAGTTGCAACATTGTCTTTCAATTTGAATGCTGTGATTGCTAATGAATTTTGCACAAGAAGCGGAAGAAGTGTTCCCTCTGCCGCGTCGATTACATCTTGAAGATATGCGTCATTGTAGAGAGACGAGCTCACGCCAAGTGTTGATCGCAATGAAGCAACCGTGATGATTGACATGAGCCCGTCCCTTCGTACTACTCGGCCACACGGGAGCGCATGGCCGATGATTGATTAGGCGATTAAGCCTTGTTGTTCTTGAATGCGCCAGCACCGATCTTGGTCGCGATTGCGCCGTATCCGTACATTGCGACGGAGATCTGGCCTGTTGCGATTACATCTGCGCGGAGCTGATAAGTTGGTGATTCGTACCATGTGTACGCTTCAGGATTGACGATGATGATTGAGCCATCTGTGTCTGTGCCGGCAGCTGTGTTTGCTGTGACATAGAGATCAAGTCCCGCCACATTGCCACGGATTGAATCAGGACGAACAATGCCGCCCGCGTTCTGTGGCTGCTGTGCGTTGTAGATTGGGCGACCTGAGTCGTTGAGTGTCATGACATTTGACCATTGGCTTGTGTTCATGATGATGTTGCGAGCGAAGCCCTGTGTATTTGCATAGACAGAAGCCGCACCACGAGCCACGATACCGAGAAGCTCGGCAGCTGTTGGATATGTTGTGACTGTTGTGCCGTCAGCTGTTGCGCCAGCAATGAGAGCTGCGTTCACAGCTGTGTCGGTTGCCTTTGCGTACTGTGCAGCCATGTTGCGCATAAGTTCATCGATGAACGCAGGTGAAGAGCGATCAAAGAGCTCGACTGAGAATGTCTGTGCTCCTGAATACTTCTTGACTGATACTGACAAGAATTCAGAGTTCTGATCCACATCGGCAAGAGTTCCGCCTTCATCTTCAACTGTTACTGATGGAAGCTGAGTGATTTTTGGAATCTCGAAAGTCATACCAGCGTCCGGCAATGTGCCACGGCTGATTGCGTCGATGTTTGAACGAGTTGCATTTGCAAGACCGTTGATTACGGTTGAAAGCTGACGAGTTGGGATAAGACCCGCGTTGTCGGTTGTATCTGCCGCAGCTGCGACATAGCGACGAGCGTCTTCGTTACCGAGTGACGCTTTGATTGTCATTTCGACCTGCTTTGAAGCTGAAAGGTCGAGACGCTCCTTGCCGACTGAGTAGCGTGGAGTTGATGCGACTGTCTCTGTGACAGCCTGTGCAGCTTCTACCGTCTCGACGGCGTCCGCTGATGTGACGGTGTTTTCTGACACTTCGTCTCCTTCTGTTGGTTGGGTTTCTTCTGTCTCCGGAGTGGATTCAGAATCTTCGTCTTGAGCTGCGGCGACATCTGTCACTCTCGCAGATCGGATTGCAGGTTCAGCGACCAAGCCGACGCCTGTGAGCTCACCTGACAAGACGCGCATTGTGCCGTCTTTGTCCATGATGTAATCGCTGACCGAAACTTCTACGGACAAGCCGTCACGAAGTCCGTCCATTGCTTCGACGATGGCGTCTGTGCCAGCGGTTGTATTTGAAATTTTCCAGCTCGAAGTGATTGAGCCCTTGTCCGCTGATAATTCTGCAAGAAGTGGCTTTCCAATTCTGCGAGTGCGATCATGTTCTAGGTTGAGCATTACATCGGCCGGCTCGATTGAACCCTTTGCGAAAATCACTTTTCCGGTTGAAGCGTTGCCAGCTTCTTCGAATTGAATGATCTTGCCGGTGATGATTCGTGATTCTGAATCGGCTGCGGTGATTTGCATGGGAGTTGTCAGCTTCATGATGTGATGTCTTCTTCCTGTCGTACTTCTTCGGGAGTCATTGCGCCAATACCTGTGAGGATCTGATAAACCTGAGCACGCTCCAAAGGATTTCCACGCAAGAAGTCGTCGAGATCGTAGCGGCAATACTGTGAAGCCGGAGTGAAGTCCGTCATTGAGAGACGCTGTTCGACCAAAGTTAGAAGCGGACGAATTGAGAAGTCAATGAGATCACGACGCTGATTAACAGCGTTTGAATATGTCATCGATGATGGATCTGATGAGACGAACCATGCAGGGAGTCCGATTGCGCGGCTGAGTTCGAGAGACAAGTATTGGCGGGCTTCATTCATCTGAAGAGCCTTTGGATCGTAGCCCACAGTCTCCAAGTCCACATCAGCATTGAGGAATGCTGTTGATCCATCTTGACGAGCCTTGCGCCAAGCTGCAAGAAGAGCCGAAGAGCGATCCTTTGGAAGCGATACGCCGCGAGATTTCAATACAGTTTGAGGAATTGGATTGAGTGCAAAGTTGAATGCTGCCTTCTCAAGAGCATGAGCCGTCCGAATCGTCCGACCGGCACGCTGAAGAAGACCTTCGTCTTGACTTCCAAATACAATGAGATTCGCAGAATCGATTGGTCGGCCGTCGATGTAATAACCATCGATCTCCGTGCCGTTTGTGTTAGTTTTGACTGTAATTCGCTCGGGTGCAATGCGCTCCATGTTTTGAACGCGACCCGTGTCTGCGTAGCGTGCGGTTGCGTATGCGTATGCAGCGGGACGGAAAAGAAGATCTTCAAATATCCAGCTCCAGAATTCTGATCCTGTGATTCGCTGATCCGGTTGGTTGATAACGCGTGGCGATGGCACTTCAACCTTTGTCGCCTTGTCGTAAGTTTTAATCGGGAGAGAAGCTCCAACGCTGCACACGATATTGCGAGCGCGTGCGATTGTAGGGACGCCCATTGCTTCGCTACGAGTTGCAGATTGACCATTCCAAAGATACGGAGATCCAAGGGAATCAACTGAGTTCACAGGATAGAGAGACGCCTCGACATCGACGACCGCTTCCGGTGCGGTCGCCTGAATTACAGGTGGAAACAAGAAGTCACGCAATGCCATGCGCTAATTGTGACGCACTTGTACCTTCAGCCGACCATGATGTCAATATCCGTCCCTTGGCGTGTCGCGAAGTGTGTCGCTAATGCAGACGCAACCGTCGCGCACACAACTGTGCCGCTCGCCTTGCGTCCAATAGTCCAGCCGCCATCGCCAAAAGGGAGCTTCGCCGCTGACAAGATTTGCTTCGTCAATTCCGGCTGTCCCTTGTGATGGAGTCGCTTCGATGTGATTGCTCCCAACAGTTCGTCACACGCTTGGCCATATTCTGCACCATCGATGTCCACGATTGGAAGACCGGCAGGTACAAGTCGCGACGCGATTGCACTCGATGTCCGCTTGGAGTAGGCAATGACTTCGACCGGCATGGAGCGGGCATAGTCCGCGATCTCATTTGCAATGGCTTTGTCATCGAGTGAGACGGGATTGTCCCAAGTATGGAGAAGCTTGATCATGAAATTGTCATCATCGATTCGCTGACCAGCTACGAGAGCAGCATGACGGCGATCCGGTGAACAGTCCAGCCCGAAGAAGACCGTGTCTTCAAGATCAAGCTCGAGAGATTCATCGAGACACTCGCCCCATTCGTAGGCCGGAATCGCTGCAGAGATTGTGGCTACTTGGACGCACATGACTTCCGTCTTTACGACATCGACAGGATCATTGAGCACGGCGCGGATATTGTCTTGGTGAATTGTGTGTCCGAGACTTGGATTGGCTTGAGCAATACCGTGCCAGAACGCTTCAGAGTCATCGATGAATTCGTACCCTGACGACCATTCGAAGTATCCAATATCGTCAGCCGCTCCCGCAGCTGCGGCAAGACCACGCTCACGAAGTTGATTGAGAATCACAGAATGCTGATCGCCTTGGTTGGAGTAAGTCCAGAGCTGAGGATTTTGGGAAGCCATCATCGTGTATCGAAGGGAAGCCCAAGTCGTTTCGTCTTTGAGCTCACGCGTCTCATCGATATGGACGACAGCGGGCGCGGCAATTCCTCGAGCGGCCGAAGCTCCGGCCTTGATCATGTAGCGATTTCCATTCTTGAGCTCGATTTCTTCCGATCCGTGAGCCCACCTGACCTTCTTCACCTGCGATGATAACGATTCGTTACCTTCAATGATGTTGTTGAGATCTCTGAATGTCTCGAGAGAAGTCGTGAGCCGGTGAGCCGTGCCGATTTGAAGCTTGTCATCGAAGAGGAAGAGTCCGGCCAAGATTCGAGCCTTCATGATGGTCGTCTTTCCGTTTTGCCTAGCGCACATGGCGAATATGAGTGGATGTAAATACCGGCCATCTTCCTTCGTGCGCATGGCCTGAGTCATGAGCCACGCTTGCCAAGGGAGCAGCTCGAGCCCTATTGAAGCGGCAAAGTCGATCACTTCCTTGCCACGACTAGGCAGATCTTCTCTCAAGCGTGAATGAATTCGTGGAGTCTGCACGCCATAGAGCTTTTCCACAATGGGCTCAATTCCGTCTGAGAGCCCTTCTAAGCCTTCTTGAACCAGTTCGAGTCTTCTTGTGCCTTCTAGGGTCATATCAATGCCTTCTCGAGCCGTTTGCGGGTGAAATAGAACCGC
>JAULBY010036268.1:0-14459 GCA_032358315.1 Ophiocytium majus | reverse complement strand
GGGGGGGGGGGGGGGGGGGGGGGGGGGGGGGGGGGGGGGGGGCCACCGGCGGAGCGGCAGCTTGCGTGGCAGTGCTGAGCGCGTCGGTTGCGTAGAGCGTGGGCGGGTAGAGAGTCTGCGTGTGGTGGGGAAGGGCGGTTGGGGAGGGCAGCACTTGCGTTCAACGGGCGCACTAAGCGCTTGGCAACATTGGTTAGATGTCCGGGGGGAGGCACCAGCTGCACAGGAGGGAGAGTGGTGGCGCTGTCACTGGCGAAGGGTGAGCTACAAGCACTTGCGATGCTGGTGCGCTGCTGTAACTTGCAATGCGGCAAGACCGAAAACAGGCGCAAGCTACTGCGTGTGGCGGCGAGGGAGGGATGCGCGCGTGTATAAAACGTGTAGCCGTTGTGGCAGCGTTCTACCCAATTGAGGGGGAAATTTGCTGCATTTTTTTTGCCAGCCGAGCCTATCGCTGCTGAGCATAGCTGCTGCCAAGCACCGCTGCTGCTGCTGAGCATCACCGCTGCAATCGCGGCGCCAGCGGCAGGCACGCACAACCCTGCATAAAAGCGGGGTACATACGCTTTCCGGGGGGCAATAACAAAATAAATGGCATGTGTTTGACATGTCTCTCGCCTAACCGCGCGGCTGTGACCGGAAAAGCATATCTTGCACTATGATGGACTTGGTCTGGTGTGCGCACGCCCACTTCAGCACCTGCAGCTGCCCATTTTGAGCTGCGCTGCTGCACGTGCCGCCAGCATCCCATCTGATGCCTGACGTCGCGCACGTGCTCAGCAGAAGGCACGTATCTGTGCAGAAGTGTGTGTCACTGGGATGTGGGCTGAGCTGCTACTGCAGCCCTCTTGTGTGTGCCCTGGTGGCGTACGCCACCACAAAAGTGAGCATGGCGCAGCGATACACAGTTGCCTCTTGTCATGATGGCTGAGCAGGTTTGCTCCTAAAAAAAACGGTTTCTGAAATTGCACACCATTTGCACGCGCCCACTGCAGCACCTGCAGGTGCCCCATACAAGCTGCACAGGTCCTGGAACAGGTGTCTGCACTGTTTCATACATGTTCATTTGGCATGCCTACTGTAGGTGGCTGCCACCTGCTGTTCCAGCGCAGTTGACCACTGCCATGGGGCAGTCACCAGCCACGCACTGCGGAACCTCCAGGCTGCCGTACCAAGCTGCTGCTCTTTTGAGGACCTGGCTCCTGGCAACCACTGTCCAGAGCCCGCTGCACCAGAGGCGGTGATGGTCGAGACACCCTGGACTCATTGGCATGTGCGGTGTTGAGGTGCACATTGATGTGCTTTTGCACTTGTAGAGCTCTCTGCCGACGGTGCTACCTGCACCTCAAACGTTGCAATCACGTGTAGGCACGCCAACAAGATCAAAACGAACAGGCAAAAACGGCCACACAGACAAGCAAAATGTAATCCACCGCCGCACGTACATGCAGTGAAGGTGCTTCAAAAAGTCTTATTAAAGATGAGCAACAGCCGCCCCTGTGTAGCAACCCACCATTGACCCCCCCCCACAAAAGGTGTGCACCCACACCACTGCTGAGCTCTTACTGCACTGTGCTCTTCCTGGCGTGCTGCGGCAGCTAGGGTTGCGCGAAAGCGTATATGAGCAAGCTACGCTGTATATACGCTCCATATACGCTGTATATACGGAGCGTATATACAGTGTATATGGCTATTGTTTTGGAAAAAAAGATGACGAGAGCATCTGGCGTGTGTGGGTGAAGTGTGGTGCTCTTGCATGGTGGCTGGCCCACCATAGTAAGTTGTTGCACATGTCATGACAAGAAAAAAACGCCCATATAAGCGTTTTCGTGCAGCCCTAGAAGCAGGCCAGAAACCACCGCTGCTCCTCAGGCATACTTGGTATGGTGTTTCTGCCCTGGAGGCAATGGTACCACCACGAGTTACACCTTTAGGCGCAGGCACCCGCCCTCCAGCACCAGCTGCCTACAGGTGCCCGTGCCACTGCGAGCATACACCCAGGACTCGCTAACAGGCGCTGGCACTGCGTTTGTGACTACCACCGCACTGAGGCCGGTGGTTGCGGCGACGGCAACCGCTTTGACCACTGCTGCTTTGCCCGCTGCAGCGGCGGCGGCGGACCCAGTGGCCGCCTTCACGGCGAACGCCGCGCCACTGCTAAGGGTGTACGCTCCTGCGGCACCTACGCTGGCAGCACTAACTACGCCTTTGGTAACAGCTGGCCCGGCCAGTGCAGCTGGGCCGGCCACTGCACCGACCGCAAATAAACCTCCAGTAGTACAGGCAGCCACAGCCACTAAACCTCCTATTCCTGCCCCCACCAGGACTGCTGCGCCCGTCTTGATGACCGCATCTGTGAGCGTGTAGTAGTTGTTGAGGTCGGCCAGAAACAGCTGGGCTTCCACGGTGAAGAAAACCTTGCCGGTGTTGAAAACCACCTTGTCGCCGGGAGCCACCTGGTTCTTCCAGTGCAGAGGCGCGGCTTGCTTCAGGGCGATGTTGACGGTGTGGGGGGAGTTGTGGATGACTGTTATGCGGCCCAGCCATGGGTGCCTGCAGATAAAGATTGGAAGAGGAGACAAAGGTGCTGGTGAGTTGCGGGGTGGTAACTTGAGGCCGGGCACCGTCTGCTGTGCACATGCGGTGGTGATGCCGACCCCAGCTGCGTCCGTCGCACTGGGCGCACGTGTGTCGTCATGACGACCGCACACCAAACTACCGGTAGTCTCGCACTCGCATTGTTGATGCACAAGCATCCGCAGGCACGTTGAACGCCCAGCAGCGACAGGGCCTGGCACTGCCAACATGAGCTTGCAGACGGGCTTCGACAAGCCGCTGGTAAGCCCCTGCTTACCTAGCAGCAGGGGCGTTGCCCGTGCCCATCATGTACTTGAACGCCGGCACGAAAAAAGCAGGGACGTTCGCAAGCCGGTGCCCCAGACGCTGCAGGGGCGGGGGGGGGCGGGGGAGAAGGCGGAAGGCGAGGAGAGAGCGACGGTTGGAGACCGAGACTGGAGACAGCAGCAAGCCCCTGTTGATGTTGGAGACAGCAATTGCAGACGGCTGCGGGGCGTCAACGTTGAGTGGTGCTGGACGCACCTGGGGTGGGGTGTGGGTCAAAGAGTACCTGGCGGTGCTGTTCGTACTCTCCCCCTGGAGGCTGTACCGCTCTGGTGTGGCAGGGTGTGAGACCTCGTGGCTGTGTGTGCGACCTTGGTGATCAAGCCGACACAGTGCTTAGTCCGTGCAGCCCTGCCACTGGCGTCCCCGTCGAATTGACAGTCCTCACTGATGCATCGCTTGCACGTGCAGTGTGCGGCTGCTGCATGTTTTTTTTGCAGCGTTCGCTGCAGATGAGCCGAATGTGGAGCAGTCCACGAACGTTCGGCCAAGGTCCCCCCCACCCCCCTTTGTTGGGGGGGGGTTGGAGGGGACGCTGCAGTGCCCCGGTGGCGGCGCGTGTACGTTTATAAAAAACGTGCAGCCGTTGTGGCAGCGTTCTACCCAATTGGGAGGAGCTTTGCTGTCCTTTTTCTCCAGCCGAGCAAATGCTGCTGAGCAATATAGCTGCTGCCGAGCACCGCTGCTGCTGCTGAGCATGCGCATCACCGCCGCGAAATCGCGGCGCAAGCGGCAGGGGATGCACAGCACTGCTTATAAGCAGGGTACCTGGCTTCCTGGGCCAGAACAAATTAATGGAACGTGTTTAGGCCATGTCACATGATTGTCACATTGCCAGAGATGTGCTGCTGTTTTTTTGTTTCTCGAACCATGCGGGTCGCAGCATTGCTCCGCACCATGTCTTCAAGCACCGCCCGTGCTCGAAACAGCATGTCATCGCTGCCAAGCACCACCATTTGCTTCACACACAGCATGGTGTCATCGCTGCTACAGCACCACCAAATTTGCTTCACACACAGCACCATGCCATCACTGCCAAGCACCATCGGTGCTTCACACACCGTTTTAAAAAGACTTCACCGCCAAGCACCACCAGGCAGGATGTGATGGGTAGGCTGATGAACCCGCACCCACCAGCAGTGCGCACACAGTGGAGCCACCGATCAACGCTGCAGCGGCATTATTTTACCACCTGGGTGCTCAGACATGGGCACAAGAGCTGTTTAGCTTTAAGCAAACCCTAGTTTGCACGCCTACGCAACGCGCGCGCATGAGGTAGGGGCTCCAGACGGTGGTATATCCTATGGCGGGCCGGCCTGCCCACTCGGACGCCCCGCTCGCCTCTCGTTGTGGTCCGGCGGTGGTGGCCCCCCTGGCGGTAGTGGTGTGTGCGGCAAGTGTGCGCAGGCAGCAGCGCGCGCGCGGACACACATTTGCCTCTTGGTGGGCGGCAGCAGCGGCGGCACCGCAAGCCCATCCCTGCTCTCAGCGCCAGGCAGCCCTGAAAAGACCTGCTTTCATTATTGACACGAGCGCGCCTGCTTGCACGCTCACAGCCCACTACTACGGCCGCCACGGCGGGTTCCGCAGCCCGCCCGCCCACTTCCTCCCCCCGCAGTGCGCCTGGCACCAGCAGCAGGTGCCAGTCGTCATTCTGGGCTGGCGAGTTCAGGCGGCAAGAGCCACCAATGGAGCACGCCGCCGTTGTTGGTTCCGGCGCCCGCATGCCCCCCCTTCCTTTGCCTTTGCCGGGGGCTACGGCGCCCCGCCATTCTGTTGCACGACGCGGCGGGGAAACTGCTGCCCCCTCCCCCAGCTTTCACCGCAGTGACCACCCCAGCGCCTACACGTTCCGCCTGCGCGCCGCCCGCTGCCTGGCGCAAGTCGCTCCGCCGCAGGTAAAGTGGGTGGGCAGACTGGGCTGCATCGTGAGCGCGCACCGCTTCGCCGTGCCGCGCGTGTTGGCGCTTGTGGCCGGGACTGAGCTGGGGGCACTTGGCGGTGCTGCGGTGGCCCTGAGCGGTGGGCCGCACGGGTCTCGGTGCCAAGCAGCTGTGGGGGGCAGTTGCCCCTGCACCCCCGCCCTGAAAGGGAACCAGCCTGCTTAAAGCTGTGGAGACACCAAGCATAAACAGAGGCGGCGGCGGGCCGGCGGAGGAGTAAGATGAGGGCGTGCCAGTGGCGTCGCAGCTGCCAAGGCAGGCGGGATGCATGCGCACTGATGTCGGCGAATGCAAGCGCACTGCGGGTGTGCACTCCCAGAGCTGCACGGGGAGGCATACCGGGTGTAACTGGAAGTGGAGTGCGCAAGACAGGTGGTGGTGGTGGTGGGACGATGTAGCATCAGGTGTGAGCGTCACACCTGCGGCGTGTGCTCAACAAAGTCGCAAGGGGCAGAAGCGGTGGTCCAGAGTGCGAATGCCGGAAACAGACTGCGACTCTGTGCTCTAGCAAGCCCCCACAACCTACATGTAGAGCCCCGACCACTTGAAATGGATAAAAATTCATGCATTGTCTACAACTGTCTGTGTAAGGCATCCGCATGACGCGGTACATGGGGTGTGCGCCACAGCACGCCAGCCAACCGCAAGCAAGACATGCCAGTGGGTCACCCAACACCTAGCACTTGGAGCACACAACCGGCAGCCGCCAGTGCCTTTTGACTGGTGTTGACTCTCCCGGCAAGCGCACTGCAGGGAGCACGCACAGGCAGCAGTACGCAAGAGGAATAGCATGGGGTGCCGGCAGCCGGTGCCATGGACGCCCACTGTACTCACTGCACGTACAAAGAGGCAGGGGGGCGGGGCGGGGGGGGGGGGGGGGGGGGGGGCACCGGTCAGCAATGTGGCAGCACACAAGGTTTTCAAGGTGGCAGGGGGATCCTGGGTGCTGTGGGCATGGTGGTGTGCGAGCAAAAACTCAGCGCAAATGTGGTCAGCAGCAGCGCTCACCAAGTAGTCTGCCGCGCTTTTGCTGCTGCGCCAGCCCTGATCCCAGGGCCTGTGACTGACCGCATCGTTGCTATGCTGATGATAAACCATACTACCGTAGGACCTACAACTGCAGTACCATAGCACTTCAAGTACACAGATACTTCAACTTGAAGTAGTTTCGGAGGACTGAAGCGGTGACTCAGCACAAGTGTGCTCACCAGCACCATCACTCCGTACTTCGTGTGCCAAACTACTGGACACAGCACCCGTTGTAGTGTTGGAGCACGGTTGAAGCGGCACCTCAACAAATTTGTGCTCAGCAGCAGCGCTCACCAAAGTAGTCTGGGACCCTTTTGGAGAGGCGCCAGCCCTCATCCCTGGGCTCGTCACTGACCACATGGGTGCTATACAAACAGACGGACTAATAGACCTCAACAAAACTGTGCTCAGCAGCAGCGCTCACCAAAGTAGTCTGGGACCCTTTTGCTGAGGCGCCAGCCCTCATCCCTGGGGGCGGGGTCGAACTGCGTGAACATGCAGTGGTCGTACATCATGTCCCCGCTCAAGTTGGCCACGCGCTCGTCCACCTGCAAATGAGTGAGAAAAACAGTGCGGCAGTTGTTGCCAAACGTTAGGCATGCGCATGTGTAGTGATGGGTCACAGCGTATAGTTTTCGCATTATACGCCGTATAACGCATGTAAATACGCCGTATAAAGTATACAGATGAACGTGTTATACGGCAAATACGCCGCATGCCGCGTTTTTGGGCGTAGAAATACGCCGTATTTTGTATAACGTATGAAATACGTTATACGCCGTGACCCATCACTACGCATGTGAATAAGAGGTGTATGTGTGCTTGAAGTGCACACTTCAGAGGTATGTGCTGAGCGCCAAACATCACTGAAGTTGCAGCGGCGTCACATTGTGTCCCCGCTCAAACTGGCCGCACGCTCATCCACCTGCCAAACAGCACAAGTGCGGCAGTTGTTGTTTACCAACATACATGATTGTGAAGTACTGCGAAGTACATGAATTGCACATCGTGACTACCGTGGTTGCCGCGTAGGAGGCCGTAAATTGCGCTCAGCATGGCATGCTGGCGCGCGGCGCGCAGCTCCATGATGGCGGCCTGGTTGCCGCAGCGGCTGCAGTAGCTTTGGGCGCTGAAAATGCGAAGAGGAATTTAACTGATGAATAGGGTAAAAAAGAACGATGATGCCCTGAAAAAACTGCATAAGACCCTACTAGAAGTTTATTGCAACTGTGAGCAGCGTGCACCTCCATGATGGCGGCCTGGTTGCCGCAGCCGAAACAGTAGCTGGGTGCACTGAAAATGGCGCACCAAAGGTACAACATGCTAATATGTTGAATGATGGTGCGCTAAACGACCATATACTCCCAAGTAGTGCAACCCTACATTGCAATTTCGCTCAGCGCGCAACTCCATGATGGCGGCCTGGTTGCCGCAGCGGTAGCAGCAGTTGGGGGCGCTGAAGATGGTGCACCAAAGGTGGCACAACATGCTAAATATTGGATTATGGTGCGTTATACTAGTAGTACTACAGTAGTATGACCATATAGTTCCAAGTAGTACAACCCTACATTGCAATTTTGCTCAGCGCGCACCTCCATGATGGCGGCCTGGTTGCCGCAGCGGTAGCAGTAGTTGGGGGCGCTGAAGATGGTGCACACGCCGCGCGTGTGCGTCCACTGGTGCCCCTCCATCACCAGCTGGTGCGCGCGCGCAATGAACTGCAGCCCATTCGCGTGATTGAACTGTGACATGCAAAAAAATGCACACAACCCGGGAAAAACAGGCAGGGGGAGGACAGTGCACGGACGTCAGTGCTGCACGTGCAACAGATGTCGTCTTTTCATGCAGCTGTTGAGCGATGAACTGCAGCCCATTCGCGTGGTTGAACTGTGTCACACACACGCACCGCACATGGTACAACCCCCGGCGGGAAGCGGGGAAGGGGGCGGGGGGGAGAACAGGGGGCGGATGTCAGTGCTGCACGCCGGACAGATCTCGTCAAATCTAGTAAAATAGGAGCAGACGTGTTGAAGTTCACTCACCTGCTCTGTGATATCCTGCCCAAAGGCGTAGCCCGCAGCACGTGGTGAAATGACCCAGTCGCAGCAGTCATCCGGGTTGGACCACACCTCAACTTCTACTTGCTTCAACACCAGCTACAACCTCAAAACCTGTTCACTAAACAGGAGCCGAAGTGTTGAAGTTTGCTCACCTGCTCTGTGATGTCCTGCCCAAAGGTGTAGCCCGCACCGCGCGGTGAGATGCCCCAGCCGCAGCGGTCATCGGGATCGGACCACACAAGGTCGCACATGGGTCCCTCGTGCGGCACCTCCTGCTCAGCGCAAGCAATGCACATGGACATGTATATGTACAGGCAATGAGCACATGATTTCTTGTTATGAGATGCTACTGCAGAGCAGGTCGTACATGGGCCCCTCGTGCGGCACCTCCTGCTCAGCGCAAGCAATGCACATAATATGTATGTGTAGGCAACGACCACATAATTTCTGTTGGATACTATTGCAGAGCAGGTCGCACATGGGTCCCTTGTGCGGCAGCTCCTGCTCAGCGCAAGCGACGCAAATATATATGTATGTATAGGCAATGAACACGTGATTTGTTGTTAGAGATGCTATTGCAGAGCAGGTCGCACATGGGCCCCTCGTGCGGCGCCTCCTGCTCAGCGCAAGCGATAAACATAAATATCATATGTGTAGGCAACGCGCATGTGATTTCTTGTTAGAGATGCTATTGCAGAGCAGGTCGCACATGGGCCCGTCGTGCGGCGCCTCCTGCTCAGCGCAAGCGACGCACATAAATATACATGTATACATTAGACAACAGGCACTCGCTTTCTTGTTCAATGCCGTATTTTGTACAACGCAAGAAACACATTACACGCCAGGACCATCATCAGTACATAGTTTATTACCAGTATTATATACTTCAAACGAAGTATACTGCGCGAAGTGCTCTGTACATCGAAGTACTTCACAAGTAGTACACCGAAGTATATAATAATTGTGTTACCTGCAGACGGTCCAGCGCCCGCGCATGGTCGAGCGTATCAATGCTGGGCGACAGCGCCCCGTGACAGACAGAAGATGCGGTCCTCCACAAGCGCCATCGACTACATCATCTCTTGTTCATAACAACACTCAAGTACTTCAAAGTACATAACAACAACACTTCAGAAGTTACCTGCAGACGGTCCAGCGCTCGCGCGTGGTCGAGCGTATCAATGCTGGGAGACAGCCCCCCGTGGAGACAGAAGATGCGGTCGTCCACAAGCGCCATCGACTACATGATCCCTTGTTCATAACAATACTAAAGTACTTGAAAGGACGTAATAACAACACTTCAAAAGTTACCTGCAGCCGGTCCAGCGCCCGCGCGTGGTCGAGCGTGTCAATGCTGGGCGACAGCCCCCCGTGCAGACAGAAGATGCGGTCCTCAACAAGTGCCGTCATGGGCAGGTAGTCGAAAAGCTCCGTAAAGCAGTTCCACACGTTGGCGTTGCCGTACTTGCGCAGGCACTCGTCGTAGAACCCATACACCTGCTCAGCACAAGGCGACGCGCGGCAGCAGTCCGCAGGTGTGCTCACAGACGGCTTGGGTTTGCTCGGCAGCAGCAGGCGCAGCAGCTGCGCTCAGCAGCAGCACACGACAGGTGTGCTCAGCAGCAGCAGCAGCAGGGGTGCTCAGGAGCAGGTGTGCGCAGCAGCAGCAGCAGCGCAGCAGCAGCAGCGCAGCAGCAGCGGGGGGTGCTCAGGAGCGGTTTTGCTCAGCAGCAGCAGCAACAACGGCGGCAGCAGCAGCTGTGCTCAGCAGCAGCAGCATCTGTGCTCAGCAGCAGCAGCAGCAGCGGCGGTTGTGCTCAGCAGCAGACTCACCTGCGTGATCTGGCGCGACTCGTGGTTGCCGCGCAGGATGGTGATGCGGTCCTTGAAGCGCACCTTGAGCGCAACTAGGAGCGTCACCACCTCCAGCGAGTAGTACCCCCGGTCTACATAGTCGCCCATGAAGAGGTAGTTGGTGCTCGGGCAGTCGCCGCCTGTGAGTTTTTTTTTGGTGAGCACAGGGAGCGGGCAAAATTCATGTGAAATTCATTGTGAATACTCATGCGGGAGCGGTACAGTCTAGGCCTGGCCACCACACACACGACATGTGAATGTTCATCTGAGAGGGATAAACTCTAGTTCTGCGAACAGTGGGGGCCGCGCCATCGGGCTGTGAACCCGTGCAAGGGGTGAACAGAGCAAGAGACGACACCGCGCCTACAAAGGCAGCAGCCCCCCGCACCTATGGAAACAAGGATTCCATCGTTGAGCTGTGCTGTGTGTTTGGAATGGTGCAGGCACTGTGGCTAAAAGTTTAACTGCGAACCATACTGAAATCTTGCTCGTAGTAGGGCAGCAACACACTCAACAACCGACAGTCGACACTTTCGGTCGTTGAGAGCCCAAAAACCCTAATAGTATTGGTCTACCGCACGCTGCTAGTTATCAGGCGCCCCACATGCAATTGTCTTATTACGGCAATGGAACACGAGCATCCTGCAGCTGAACAACCGCTGCCATTAAGTGTGTGGCGGGTGACACCCTCCACCCCCACCGCATGGCCTGCCTGCTCATCAGCGCCTGCCCATACCCCTCCCCAGAAGCGTCCGCACCTGGGTGCACAATCCTGTACCACATAAATGTATGTAAGCAGTCATAAAGCTACATCAATGGACACGGTGACATGGGCACGGGCTGGCGCAGGTGCTGAGCAGGTGTTGTGGTGTGCGTGTGTGTGGCGAAGGGCGGGGTCTTACCAATGCGGAACAGCTCCAGCAAGTCATAGAACTGTCCGTGTATGTCCCCGCAGATGGTCACCGGGCACTTGACGGGCTGCACGTTGGACTCAGCGGCCAAAATTTCCTTGGCCTGCAAAAAGTGGGCCGAAAAATGGGAGAAAATGTGCCATTTTGCAGTTCTCTAAAAGGGGGGGGTGTTGAGGTGCCAGTGGCAGGGTGAAAAACATCCGGGTGCCGATGGCGCCGTGCTGCATGTGCAGTTGGTTTGGGCCACGTGACACTGCGTTGCAACAGCAGCGTCCAGCACGCCGTGTGCAGGCATGTCGCCGTGCTGCCTGCCGCTGGTGCACACACCGACTGCACCACTTCCCACACCTGTGTCAACGGTTGCCAGGGCGGGCAACGCAGCCGGCACACTTCAGGCAGGCACCTCGCGTGAGAGCCTGCTACTGCTGCTGCTGCCCCTAGCCCATCTGCCGCGCACCCGCGCCTGCTGTGCTTTCAGAATGCTGGCTGAGTGCGGCTGTCGCGCCATGCACACTCACCGTTTTGCACAGGGCAATGATGTCCTTCTCGGGCAGTATGCCCCTCGCTCTCAAGATCTCTATTTGGTCGTCCAGCAAAGCAATCTCGCCATTGCCATTCATGGCCAACGCCGCCGCCGCCGCCGCGGTGCGCCGCCTTGCAACTGGCAGTCAGTGCTCAGCAGCTTTTTCGTCTGTGGCCAGTGTGTTGGGTTCAGATCCTTGCTGCGGCTGCACCTGTGCCGGTGCACCGGGAGCTCCAGCCGCCTGCCTGGGGCGTTTGCTAGCTTCTGCACCCGCGCAGTGCTAGCGCCACTCTGCCGCCTTCAGCGCCTCTGCTGTTTTGTCAGCGCAGGGCGTGCGCCAGTGGGAGTGGAGCACTTCTGCTGAGCTCCAAAAAATTCGGCTTCCCGGGTCGAGTGACGGTGTGTACACATGTCCGACGCTGTGGCAACACTGTCAAACACACCTGCACAGACGGGCCTCCTCAAGTGCCGCAGCTCTCGGATGTAGTGCAGCACAAGGCGGCAATGCTGGCCGCCGAATGCTAGATCCTGGCACCTCGTCTGGCACAGCCGGAGCGGCCTTCCAACAGATCAGATCTGACTGACAGCCACAGCACATCGTGAACATGCTCCGGGCGTTGGTTCGCAGCCGCCCGTGGGCCTCCGCTCCAAACCTGCGCTGCTCCTGCCTGGTGAATGGCTGTCGCCCAGGCCTGCAGCAGCAGGCTGTGATCGTGGGCGGCAGCAACAGGTTCAACAGCAGCTTGCCGAGGCCAGCAGCTGATGACGAGGGAACGCGGCAGCCGCACACAGGCGACACACCAACGGTGGCGCCTGGTGGTGGCCACGGCGGCGGCCGTGGCCGGGAGCGAGGCGTCAACGGAGACTCTAACCGCCGTGGCCGGGAGCGAGGCGTCAACGGAGACTCTAACCGGCAACGCCATAACCAGCAGCAGCAAAGGCAGGGCATGCAGACGCTATGGCAACACAACAGGCGGGACACAGCGTCCTCGCCCCGCAGCAGTGTGCCCCCCGAGGCTGTTCAGGACGTGCTGAAAGCCACGCGGGAGGCACTGTCCTCCAACGCAGCAGCTCCTAAGCAGGCCTTCCTGGGCTTCGGGGACCTCGCAGCTGCCCTGCCTTCCGCTAGTGCCGCGCAGGACTCCCAGGGCCAGGCGCAGCAGACGTCTGACCGTGCACTAGAGGCGATCAAGCTGATCGAGCGGGCCGCGGCGCAGGCACGCCTCGAGTCCGATGCCCGGAGTAAGCGCGCTGCCATGGACGCCCTCTTGAAGGTTCCAGAGCTCCCGCAGCGGCCGCCGCTGCAGCAGCGCCAGCAGTGGCCGCAGCCTCGCCCCCGGCCGCCGCCGCAGCAGCAGCAGCGCCCTCGGCTGCAGCCGGGCAGGGACCAGGGGTTGCGACAGCCGCCGCAGCAGCGGAACGGTCCACAACGCACCGGTCCACAGCGGACCGGTCTGCAGTGGAACCGCCAGAGGCAGCAGGGGGGTGCACAGCAGCGGCAGCGGCCGCCGCAGGAGCGCCCCCGCCGGCGCGCAGTGCAGCCGCAGCAGCGCCCGGGCGCCCCCGCCGCCGTCGCCATCCCCCCCGACGGCCTCACCCTAGATGAACTGTCCAACGCGAGCGGGAAAAAGGTGGACGTGCTTGTGTCTGCGGTGGCGCGCCTGGACCTGGAGCTGCGCACCGTGGGCGCCTCCGGCACGCGCGACGGCGTTCTGGACGCGGACTCCGCTGAGCTCGTGTGCCTGGAGCTGAAGGTGCCGCACAGGTGCGTACGGTTGCACGAAAAGCGTATATGAGTGGTGATGGGTGACAGCGTATATATTTTTGTATTTGTACGCCGTATAACGTATGTAAACACGCCGTATAACGTGTACAGATGGGCGTGTTTGTACGGCAAATACGCCGTATCTCGCGTTTTTGGGCGTAGAAATACGCCGTGTTTTGTATAACGTATAGTTACGTTATACGGCGTGACCCATCACTATATATGAGCAAGCCATATACGCCATGTACGGAACGTATATACAGCATATATGGCTAACAATTTGATAGTAAAGGCTTGGTGTGGGGTAATGCTGGTGCTCTTGCATGGTGGCCGGCCCAGCACATGTAGTTATTGCACATGCTTTGGCAGGAAAAAAATGCCCACAGACACGTTTTCGTGCAACCCTACGCACAGGCGCGCGCGGCGCGGGGAGTGGGACGTGGGGCGCACGGCGGCAGACAAGCTGGGGGAGGAGGTGGCGGCGGCGTTGCCGGTGCGCGCGCCCGTGGTGAGCGTCATGGGGCATGTGGACCACGGGAAGACCACCCTGCTCGACGCGCTGCGCAAGGTGCGTGCGCACTGCACACTGCTGCTGAGCACGGCCGGCGCTGCTGCTGCGACGCTGTTGCTGCTGCTGCTGAGCACGGTCAGCGCTGTTGCTGCTGCTGCTGAGCATGGGTGGCGCCGCTGCTGCTGTCAAGAATGGGTGGTGCCGCTGCTGCTGCTGAGCACGGGTGGCACTGCTGCTCGCTGCTGCTGAGCACTGTGCTGCGCCGTCATGCGTTGAGCGGGGCGGCGGGGCACCACCGCTGGCGCCGCTGCTGCCCCACACCACTTCGTCTTTACACAGTACCCGCTCAACCTGGCAATTTGCCTAACTGTGTCCATTTCCACTGGCAAACCTCCGTGCGGCCGCCGCTGCTCTGTTTCACGCAGACGAACGTGGCGGCCACGGAGGCGGCGGGCATCACGCAGCGGCTGGGCGCCTTCCGGGTGACGCTGCCAGGCGCGGCGGCGCCCGTGACGGTGTTTGACACGCCGGGGCACGCTGCCTTTGCGGCCATGCGTGCCAGCGCGGGGCGGCTGACGGATGTTGTGGTGCTGGTGGTGGCGGCCGATGACGGGCTGCGGGTGCAGACGGTTGAGGTGGGTGGGGCGCATGCTGTATGTACTTCATACGTTGTATTGTGTACTTCGAAGTATGTACTGGATTCTGTATGTATACGTTGTACTGTATTATGTGGTTCGCGGGGTGGCTGACGGACGTGGTGGTCCTGGTTGTGGCAGCGGGCGGGTGCAGACAGTCGAGGTGGGACTCTGCCTTTGTGGGAAAAAAATACTGTACATATTACTGCTAGTATTCAGATATGCTCCATCACACATCATATGCCCTATTACAGTAGTTTTATTTATTTGCACTTGGGGGCGTGCAAGAGCCCATGACATATGCATGCCAGCACGCTCACTGGCGGC
>JAULBY010036257.1:0-14460 GCA_032358315.1 Ophiocytium majus | reverse complement strand
GCGCCGCGCCGAGCGCCGCGGAGTCCCCGGCCGTCACAAAGCGGTAGAAAAACTCCAGGTTCCTGGGAAAGAAGCGCAGCGCCAGCGCGTCTATGCGCGCCAGGAACGCCAGCAGCCTGTCGGCATTTTTGCCCCTGCCGCCCGCTGCCGCGCCGCCGCCGCCGCTGCCACTGCGCCGCGCGCCTGCCGCAGCGCTGCTTCCGTTCATGCCGCTGCCGCCGCCGCCGCCGCTGCTGCGTCGTGTGTCGTACGCACGTGCAGCTGCTGCTGCGGGGGGGGCGGAGGGGGGGGTGGAGGTGGCGGCGGGCACGCGCGCGCTGCTTTTTGCGGCGGAAGCGGCGGCGGGGGCGCCCAGGCGTTGGTGTAGGGAGTGGAGGCGCTTGGCGTCTGTGAGGGCCTTGACCTCTTCGTCCGTTTCCTGTGCTGCCGCGAGGCCAATGCCCTGCGGCGACATTGGAACATCACACAGCAGCAGCGGCTGATTTTTAAAGGATGTGAGCTATAACTGCCAAGCGGAACAGCAGGGCATGGTGGCACGCCCTGGGAGCAGGAACCGACTACATTGTGCCACCGACTGCCCTGGCTTCATAGCTGCAGCAGCAGCAGCTTGTGGGGTCGTGCAAGACAGGCCCCAAGCACCGTGTGACCCGAATGCACCAGGTATTGCTGGGACTCGGCACTGCACCGTGCTAGCACCACCCAACCATATTTTGCTGACAACCCGCCCTTGCATATTTTGGCCTGAGCAGGATTGCTGGTGAGGCATGCACAGTTTTAAGTGAAACACCCACCAGCACCTGCTGCACAAGAAGCCGTGACCGCGCTCACCCACACCGCCTCAATCAGTTGCGGTGGAGCCACCAAGTCTCTCAGCGAGTCACTCACTCACCAGCAGCTGCTGCACAAGGTGCAAAAGTGCCCCGCGAACCACGGCGTGTTGCGCGGGTCAAAGGCCCGCCACCGCGTCAAGTCATTGAATCACTCAGCGAGTCATCGTGTTGAGTCACTGAGTCACTCACTGAGTCACTCGCTCACCAGCAGCTGCTGCACACAGTGCTCCGCGAACCACGGATGTTGCGTGGGTCCGAGGCCTTCACCGGGTCGACTCACTGAGTCACTCACTGAGTCATGCACTGAGTCACTCACTCACCAGCAGCTGCTGCACAAAGTGCTCCGCGGACCATGCCATTTTGCGTGGGGCCGAGGCCTGTCGACTCACTGGTCACTCACCGAGTCACTCAGTCACCAGCAGCTGCTGCGAAAGTGCTCTGCGAGCCACGGCATGTTGAGCGGGGCCGCACCTGTCACCAAGTCGACTCAGCGACTCACTCACTGAACTCACTCACTCACCAGCAGCTGCTGCACAAAGTGCTGCGCGAACCAGGGCATGTTGCGCGGGTCGAGCCCCGTCACCACCGCCAGCGCCGCCTCCCGCATGTTGAACTCCGAGGCGGCAGCGCCCAGAGCCTTGCGCGCCGCCGCGTATGCCCGCATGGCTCCCGCAAACGCATCCCGACACGCCTCTCGGTTCTGCAGTAGCCGCCGCTGCTCCGGGCGCCTGGTGTGTGCCGCGGTGGGAGGCGGCGGCCAGCAAAGCGGGTGATTTCACTGATGTTAGTAGCGATTTGCAACTACAACTTTTACATGTTGAAGTTTGAGATGGCAGCATTGAGAGCATATGCCCGCATGGCTCCCGCAAACGCATCCCGGCACGCCTTTCGGTTCTACAGCAGCCGCCGCTGCTCCGGGCGCCTAGGGTGTGAGGCGGCGGCCAGTGAAATGGGTGAATTTATCGACATGGATGGCAACTTTCAACTCCAATTTCAACATGCTGAAGCACAATGCGGCGGCGCCGACCGCGTCGCGCGCAGCCGCATACGCCTGCATCGCCACCGCGAAACGTGCCACGGCATGCCTCGCGGTTAATAGCGATTCGCAACTCAACATACATATGTTGAAGTTTGAGACGGCAGCACCGAGAGCATATGCCCGCATGGCTCCCGCAAACGCATCCCGGCACGCCTCTCGGCTCTGCAGCAGCCGCCGCTGCTCCGGGCGCCCGCGGTGGGAGGGGCAGGCAGCGGAGCGGGGGTTTCACTGATGCTACCAGCGACTTGTAACTTCGACTTTACATGTTGAACTTTGAGGGGGCAGCGCCTGCTGAACCTCCCAAAGTTTCAGGCCGGATGACTACTGCGTAGCCGCACAGCGATTCTGGCATGGCGCGCTCACCGATGGTGCTTACTGCTGCCCCGCCGTGCCTCCATCCATGCCGTCGCCGCGTTCGGCGCGGCCACCCCAGACACCAACACTATGCTGCGGCACACACAAACCTACTTGTTAACAGAAACAGTAACGTTTCAAAACCACCCATTGCCACACATGCTTCTGACATACCACTGTCACCGGTGGTGCCTGCTGCTGTCCCGCGCCTCCGCCCACGCCACCGCCGCATTTGGTGCGCCCACGCCAGACACCACCACTATGCCGCGGCACACACAAACCTGCTCGTCCACATAAACAATGACATTCCAAAATTACCATTACGTTTCATACTTATGGTATGGCACCGGTGGTGTGTGCTGCTGTCCTGCGCCACCGTCGCATTCGGCGCGCCCACGCCACACACCAGCACTATGCTGCGGCACACACAAAGCTACTCGTTCACACAAACAATAATGTTTCAAAACTGCACATTTCAATACATACTTCTGGCATACCACTCTCACCCGGTGGTGCTTGCTGCTGTCCTGCGCCCCCACCCACGCCACCGCCCCGTTCTGCACGCCCACGCCAGGCACCAACACTATGCTGCAGCACACAGACATCTACTTGTTCACAAAAACAATAACATCTCAAAAATAGCCATTGCCACACATACTTGGCGCTCACCGGTGGTACTTGCTGCTGTCCGGTGCCTCCACCCACGCCACCGCCGCGTTCTGCACGCCCACGCCAGGCACCAACACTATGCGGCAGCACACACAAATCTACTTGGTAACAGAAACAATTACGTGTCGATACATACATTCAGTACCTTCTGGTACTGTGCTCTCACCGGTGGTGCTTGCTGCTGTCCTGTGCCTCCACCCACGCCACCGCCGCGTTCGGCGCGCCCACGCCAGACACCACCCACAGCTCCTCCCCCTCCCCCTCCCCCTCCCCCGCCCCCTCCCGCAGCAGCGCCACTAGACCCGGGTCTTCTCTCGCCAGCGCGGGCGAAGCGGCCAGCTCGGAGCGCAGCGCCCCGCCTATGTGTGCGAGAAGCGGTGTGAGGGCGCGCAGCGTGCGCGCGGCGAAGCGGCGGCAGTGCGCGCCGGCGGCAAAGAGCCGCAGGCCCTGGTGCTCAGCAGAAAGAGTTGAAGTTGAAGTTGAAGTTGAGGGCGCGTTGAGCAGGCGCAGGGTGAGGTGCAGCTCCGTGGCGATGCTGGGCGTGAGCTGTGGTGTTAGGGGGTGGCGGCGATCGGCAGTGGGCAGGGCAGAAGGAAGTGTCAGGCAGTGGTGGTTGGCAGCAAGTTTGATGCAGTTGAACCCATTCGTGCACATTACAGCTTTGACACCAAGTTCGCGCAATATAGGTTGGTGTGTGTGCAGTGCCGGCTGCTGGCAAGCAGGCAATTTCAGCAGGTGCTGTGGACTCGAAAGCCTTGACAACTGCACAACAGTAAGAGCTGCTGCTTTTGCTGTGCCTCTAGCGCCCGTCACCAGTACCATAGGGCTGATCATGTCAACCCCACATGCAAGCACATTGCCAGTACTGAGCTCACCAAACACAAGCGCCGCGGCACTGCTTCCCACAAACCAGTCGCAGCTGCTGCTGCGCACCACCCCCACGCAACACACGCACGGTGCTCAGCAGATGCCTCCTCACCTTATGAATGATCATGTAGGCGTACAGGTCTGCCATCACGTCGCACAGCGGCGGCACGCGCACCGCCGCTCCCTCAGCAGCTGCTGAGCACACAGCAGGGCCCGTGCTCAGCGGAACTGTCCGCGCCTGCTGAGCAATCAGCGGGCGCGGCGCCGCAGGCAGCTGCTGCACCGGCACGGGTTTCCTAGGCGCTTCGGCAGCCTCAGAGGGCCCGTTGCGCGTGCGCAGCGCGCGCTGCTGCCGCCGCTGCTGCTGCTGCGCTGGCGCCGTCTTTTGCTGCGGTTGCGATGCCACTTCAGAATCACCGTTACCCGAAAATGTGGTGTCACCGATGGAAGCGCCGGCCTGCGAGCTGGCAGGAGGCTGCTCAGCAGCTGCTGCGAAAATTGCCGAAGCACCGCCGTCCTCCCGCTGAGCAGGCGTTGCCGCCGCTGGCTGCCGCGCCTGCGCACCCCATGGCTGCGGCTGCTGCTGCTGCGGGCGCTGCTGCTGCTGGCGCCGCCACATGCTCTGCTCAGCAGCACTGGCCGGCGGTGGGTGCGGCAGCTGGTGCTGCTGCTGGTGCTGCTCCTTTGGACGCGAAAACTGCGCATCTGGTGGCGCAATGGCTGGCGCGCCGCCCACCGCCGCCGCAGCAAAAATGGCTGCAGCACCGCCGGTGGTGGCCACTGCTGCCATGGGTGCCCCAGGCACCACGCGCACCGGGTTGATGCGTGGCTTCCCTGCAGCCCTCTGCCTCTGCATCGGCTGCTGCTGCTGTTGCTGAGGTTGCTGTTGTTGAGGCTGCTGCTGAGCAAGACGCGCCAGGGGTGGGAAGTCATCGTCGAACGCGGTCTGCTGCTGGCGCTGTGGCGGTTCAGGCGGCTGCTGCTGCTGCTGACAAGGCGGTGCGTGCCGCCGTTGCTGATGCTGTTGCTCCTGCTGCTGCTCCTGCGCGCTCGTGGCATGTGCTGGCGGTGGTGCTGGCGGCGCCGTGACATCGCCAACAGCCGCAGCACCCCCCAGAATGGGGGCGCTCTCGTCCCTGATGAGGTTGAGGCAGTGGGTCACCACTGCAACCTGGTCCAGACCCTGCACTAGCCGCAGCAGCAGCTGCAAGCCAGGGCTGTCACCACCGCCATTGCTGCTTCTGGAGCTGGTGGGACCGTTGCTGGCAGAAGGCGCCGCCTCTGCTGCTGCCGGCACCTGCGGCAGAGCACACATGTGGCGCGTGGCGCATGGCGCGCGCGCGTCAAAACCACGGTTGCTCCTGGCCCAGCAGGAACATTGACGCTTTGAGAGGAGGGCAGGGCTGAGGGACGGGGGGCTCACCGATGGTGCAGGCAGCTGGGCGAGCCACTGCTTGAGAGATTGCGGAGACAGCTCGCCCGACGCGAGCCTGCCCAGCAGGTCGTCCATGGGGTTGCAAGCCGAGCAGTGCACACTGCCACCACAACGTGTCCTGACCAACTGCCAGAAGTTGGAGCAGGAAAATTGGCGAGATTCCGGCTGGCGAAACTGGGGCAGATTTGACCACAAAAACGCTGTGCCGGACGTCCGCGCGCGGTGCCGACACGGTGGTGCCTGCACGATGGAATGGCAGGTAGGGACTCCTGACGGCGTTGTATTATACGGACTGGCCTGCCCACTCGCGCTCCTGGTAGGCGGATCCCGTTGTGGTGCCCCGGGCGGTGCGCATCCTGGTAGCTACCCGTTGTTCAGCGGTGTGTGCAGCAAAAAATGCGAGCGGTGTGTACAGATTGTGACTCATGTGCAGTATGATATCATATTATATGTATGCACATAGCCTGCACTACTGTAGCAACGAAAACATCACGATCGGTGAAAAAAACTTGTCCTGCCTGGGACACTCGTCTTTGTCGTCATGAATGCCACGACATGCGCCCACCTGGCAAGTGTGCTTCTGCTCTGCTGTGAACCACAGCTTTGGCAAACTTACTAGGCCTTCAACAAATTAAATGTTTACATGACATGGTTGTAAATTTGCGCAAGTTTACAAATATGCTACCACATCGACAAAGTGCTACCACATCGACAAAGTGTATGTTGGTTGAACTCCGCTTTGGGCGCGGAAAGCCCTTAGCACAAGGTGCGTGCGTGACCAGAAAAAGGATGATCAGACACGCTGTTGCTAGCAAACAGGCTGGCAATGCTCAGCACAGTGTGTATACTCTAAGGAAAGCCTGGTATGTTGCCAAGTGTACACATAATCCTACCCACGCAACAACAACACGGCAAGGCACAATATAAAATGTGTTGCACCAGCATGAGCCCTGTCTGTCACCGGTGCATTCATGGCTAAAGCGATGACAAAAACTGGCACCGGTATGCACCTGCAGCTCCTGTACTACAAAGGCGCAATTGATAAAGTACTAGTACAGTGCATGCAGAATGGCAATGGTGCCTCTTCCGAGCGCCTGGCAAAACTCCCCTTTTTTTCCAGCTGCCAAGGGCGCACACCGAAATCCGCACCGCATGCGCTCCTGCTGCTGCTGAGCACAGCGGCCACAGATGCCGCAAATTGAGTCACACGCCCGCAGCCTGCCGCCGCAGTGATCAAACGAAGGGGCGCACCATGCACTACAACTTCAACATCAACATGGCAGCGGGCTGCTGCTGCTGCCCTAGCCCGCTACCTCCCCTTCCCCCCCAAAAGCCGCCGTGTGCCGGCAGTAGCCGCATCATCCGCTCCCACACAGGTGTTGTCCTTGCCAGCTGCTCCAACTTCAACTTCCACTTGAAGTTACACCTCATTGGCCAGCAGGCTTGTGGGACGCACGTGCACAAAGACGCCGCCGCGGTTCCCCTTCGTCACGCGCATGTCGTCGTCCAGGTACAGCTGCTCAGCAGCAGTGGCGGCCACACGCAGCAGCAGCAATGGGAGCAGCAGCAGCAGGAGGAGGAGCAGCAGTGGCGGCGGTAAGCAGCAGCAGCAGCAGCAGAAGCAACAGCAGAAGTAGCAGCGGCAGCAGCAGCGGGAGCAGCAGCAGCGGGGCAGCAACAGTGCCAGCGGGGCAGCAGCAGTGCCAGCAGAAACGGCGGTCAGGCAGGTACCATACGAGAATGAAAGGCAGGAGGTGTGTCCACGCACTGTTAGCTTGCACACACATCACGCAACAGGGACTGAGAGGCACAGCGAAGTCGGTGCCTCAGTTGTAGTTGCAGTGCCAAGTTGAAGCTGAAGTTGGAGGATCTCGGATTGCTGTGGCAGAGTAAGCAAGCCAATTGGGTTCACATGTACTGTAGCATGCACATGTACTTGTCCGACCTCTAAAACAGCTTAACCCACAAGTGTGCTGCTACATGGGCGAGTGAGCGGGAGCCCTGCCCTGCTAGGGACATAACCTCCGTGTGTTGAGCACATCATGCAGGGTGCACAATGGCGACAGTCGGTCCAGCTGGTGCCGCCGAGAGTGCTCGCAGTGCCACCTATGCACAACAACATACTTGAAGTGATTACAAAAAAATGCATTTATAAGGTGTGCATGTACTGTACATGTAACGTACTAGTGGTGAACTTCTGAAGCAATTACAGGAGCCTCTGTAGATGACACCTCAGTGCATCGGGCACACCACATCACACGGGGCTCAGACCCACAGGGGCAGCAGCAGGTTTCACCGGCCCCGCTGTGGGTTCACAGCACCAGCTACACACTACATGCAGTATAACTACTTCTGTAACAAATACAGATACAGGAGGTATGTGAAGGTATTTGTACTTCAATACTTGAAGTTGAAGAAGGGCATTCTGAAGCACGCCCTTACCACGCCCAGCAGCCAGCCCTTGCACTGTAACATACACAAAGGTATCTGAGGTAGCAAGTTTGTACTGCAATACTTGAAACTGGCGTGTAGGGCATCTGAAGCACGCCCTTACCATGTCCAGCCAGCCTTTGCGGCCCTTGAACGGCAGCGGCACAAAAAGGGGCCCCAGCTTGATGCCCGCCATGGTGATGGTGCTCAGCAGGCGGTCCTGCTCGGCTTCATACTCCACGTCCGCCAGAACCTGCAGCCAGTGAGATACAGGAAATCATGTGGGCCGCCTGAGTCGTGTGATATTGTTCAAGTGGAATGACGATATGTGAAACAAGTCTTAAATGTTGATAAGCCCAGATCCTGACGTGGTTGGGGCGAAAACGCCAGGCCGAAGCCTGTGGGGGGTGGTTTGTCCACCTGGTCAAAACACCAGACAGCCCTCCCACCTACACATGATAAAAAAAGGAGGATTCAGAAGTATGATGTTCTATGCAATGCCCTATTTGATTTAGTGCTCTGCTAGGCGGTGACACTACCCCGCACTAAATCGCGACTGCACTGCACAGGAAAATCACGTGGGATACCATATCAATTCCTGAGTCATACTATTGTTCACCCAAAGTGGATTCACAATATGTGGTCGGGCAGGTCACTGAGGTTGGCTGTGCACATCTGTGCAGTGAGCACTACAGCTTGCCACAGCAGCAACGCGGTGTCGTGGGGGTTCCCTCACACCACACAGGGTTTGTGGACCACGACTGCTGTGGTCCAAACGGTCAAGGGTTCATGTGGCAAAAGAGAGGAGCTGGACCAGCATGCCAGCCTTCTGGTCTGCCCAAGCGCGGCCGCAGTTGGGGGCCACATTAGTTGTTCAGTGGTGATGAGTCACATCGTATAAACGTTGCATTATAGTACGCGGTAAAACGCATGTAAATATGGCGTACAAGGAACTTCAAGTATTGAAGTGAGCGTATTTGTACGGCACATGCGCTGTATGTCTGTCGCGTTTTGGGGAGTAGAAATACGCCGTATTATACACTGAAGTGGAGCCGCACCAGCATGCCAGCCTCCTCTGATCTGCCCAAGCGCAGCCGCAGTTGGGGGCCACAGTGGGTCTTCACTACATATGAATTGTTCATTCGAATGTTCATTGTTCATTCACCGGGACGTCAGAAGTATGCCGTGTAACATATGTAAATACGGATAAAAACGTACTGCATTGAACGTATATAAATCGCGTTTCGCGGCGTAGAGATACGCTGTACCACAGCAGTATTATGTGGTATTATATATACACTGGCATGTAATGTATAACATGTGTTTAAAAAGCCCTGACCCATAACTAGCCATAACGCAGGGTGATGGTTGGCGCGAACCTACCCTGATCCACACGATCTTTATGATCACTTTCAAGTTTTGATGACATGGGTACACTTCCAAGTGCGTCACAGAGACGTGCGTCCAAACTCGGTGTACATGAGAGGCTTTTCATGGCCGCCGAGACGGTATTGGCCCTGCCCGTGCGTGTTGTTTTCGTAATACAAGCGAGCTTGTTGGTTCGAGGTTTATTTTTGTGTATTGACGCACCAAGCAAACTGGTTGCCGGCACATTGCAAATGACAGGTGAGCTGCAGCCTCAACTGCACCCTCTTGCTTATGTATGGTGATGACCAGGAAAATGGTACTTGTATTGTAATGATACCCTTCTAGAAGTATAATGGAACAACTACTGAAGTACTTGGACGTACATGTAGCTACAGTCTACTTATGCGGAAGACACAGAACAAGTAGTGCAGCCTTCACCTGCACCCTCTTGCCGGCGAGCTGCACAATGTTGTGAAAGACCTTCTCGCCCACGTCAAAGTTTGCGTAGCCCCTCTGGAAGCTGAACACCTTCTGCAGCGAAGGCGAGCCCTTGCTGTTGCGCGTGAACACCAGCTGCCACTCGCCGTCCACCTGCGCCACGGGAGAAATCACATTGCAATTCATAAGAATTCACGTACACTTGTTCTGGTGCACACAAAACAGCTGGGGAAAAAATGAGCACGCCACTAGCTACATAGCCGTCGCACAGGTGACTGTCGTGTGTGGCCCCTTGTTTGGAAGATGCCACGGTCATCTTCTGTTGGTATTTTTCTGTTGGTATTCCAGTGTTCATACTTTTTTAATTCAGGATAAAAAAGAAACACGCGCTTGCAGACGGTTGGTGACATGCCATGAAGGGGCAGATGGGTCATCACCGCCGCTGCTGGGGCACAAGCTACGCTGCGCCCCCCCCCACACGGCAGTGGCTGCTGCCATGTGCATAGAATCAGCTCTCACCCAGCATGACACACACAAATGAAATTGGCAGGAAAGGTGTGGCAATAACTGAGTGAATGCCATGTAGCACTTATTAGATCCTTGCCCCAAGGCATGGCGATTGGAATGTACGAGAAGTACACTCCATACGTCTTGAAGTAGATTGGCTGCTGGATTAACTCCGCTGGCTCTTAACAAAGCTGTTGACACAGGAATGAACAAGGCTTGACTAGTCCTTTTATTTACTTGCACACGGGGCGTGCAAGAGGCGCAGGGTGTTGCGTGGGGTAGTCGCGTGGAGAGGTTGGCTGTCTGCTATGAAATGGTGGGTAGGCGATGTGACAACACAGAATTACTTCAAGAATTCACTGGCAGAGCACAACTCACTTTCTTCTCATCAAAGCCCTGCCCGAGAGTGGCAAGCTTGTCAATGATGGCGTCGACCTCCTGCGCCCCCGCAAGCGACTCCTCCTTGCCCATGCCTGCAGACGCACCAGGTGCACACACGTGAGCGCAGAAAAAAAGCCACTCAATGCTGCAGTGGCAGCAGCGGCAGTACACGCAATTGGCCAAAAAGCCACGCACTACTGCAGTGGCAGGAGCAGTCCTACATGGACATTGGCCAATAGGAGCTCCGCGGTGATTTGTGTTTGTGATAGTTTTAGGCGCAGGGGTACCGAGGTTGCTCAGCAGTGTTGGGACAGATCTGTGTCAAATCAAACGGACCCCCTCTGCGGCAGCAGCGCACCATCATGCGATGGCTGCAGGCTACGGCAGCAAATCGCCCCAGCAGCAGGGAGACCTCAGCAGCGCGCCAACACCGCATAACGCCGGCAGGGGTGGCGTTGTCAAGCGAGCAGGAACATACGTTTCCAAATCCAAAAGGGCTGAGTCACTGTTTTGTGCGAATGCCACCACCACCGCCACGCCTGTGATTTACGTCCACACCCATGCCGCCACGGCGGTTTGTGTCTGAAATAGCGATCGATGCCAGTAGTGCTGCACCACTTGCCTGTGGTTGACACGATCTTTAGCAGCCTCTTCTTGTCCTCCAGCACCGCCGACGGCGCAGTGGTAGACATCATGCTGAGCCCAGAGGCAACACTGGTGCGCAGGCGAGAGTGGACGGGGCGGGCCAGCAGCCCAGCGGAGGGGCCTACATGCTGGAAGGCGGCGCAGGCGCACACCAGAGCGCTGGCGACCAGTAACCGGAGCATGGTTGGGGTGGGTTGTGTGTGTGTCTGCCTGACGCGTCACGCCAAGGTCTGCTGAGCAGGGCGGCGCAGGCACGTTCTCCCCCCCTTCTCTAAAAAGAGCAGCAGGACTTTTCGTACTTCCTGGTCAGCCCAGCCGTTGCCGTCGGGAGCAGCAAGAAGAGCAGTGCCACACACACGAACAGGTAAGCCAGGCGCAGCGGATCTCCTCACCCTGCTTGTGTTGGCACCGACACACCGTCGCTCCCGCGGTTACGCAGACTCCATTTTGCAGTTACTCTTTGCAGTTCTCCCACAGCAGCAACCCGCAGCAGTCACTCGGGCTGCAGGGTCGCTGCCTCTCTGCTGCCGCAGCGTCCGTGCTCGTCTGGCTTCGTCAGTGGTGCGTGCGTGGCGGAGTGGCCCCGGCTTACAAGCCTTGCCTTCGCCAAACACTGCAGCGCGTCAGGAGTTGAATCTTGCACACCTCTTTGGGCGGCACAATGGCGCCACCTTGCGCACCACGAGGGACACTTGCGACCCCCGAGCACGCACCCCAGGGGCAGCGGCTGTGGCGATGTGTGCGATATAAGGTGCAAGGCTCACGTCCTGACGCCCATCGAGCTGCCTAAGCAGTAAGCCTGCTGCCGTCAACTGCCTAAAATGCGCCCCTTCGCAAGGCTCACGTCCTGACGCCCATCGATAAACCGGCGGCCGGCCGGCAACTGCCTAAAATGCGCCCCCTTTCCGTGTCCTGTGCTGCTGCTCACGGTTGCAGGGGCGAACAAGCGCAGAAGCGCCAGGATACCAGCAGACACACACAGCTGACAGATGGCGCCTAAGTCTGCCTAAGGGCGCCTCCAGATAACCAGCAAGGGGGAGATGAATCCGCTCAACGCCACACTGGGTCTGGCCTCACCCGCTCACCAGCACCGCGCAGGAGCCTACAGGAAAAGACGACAAGAACAACACGCATATCGATTACACTGACGCTCGCACAGCAGGAGCAGCAGACCACAACAACAGCTGCACAGCAGCTGGCGACACCGCCGACAGCACACCCCAGCACTGCTCAGCAGCAGCAGTAGCGGGCGCCCGCAAGCACACGCGGCAGCAGCGGCGAGGGCTGCTGCACGCACCGGCAGAGATGCGTTCCGTGGAGCAGCTGGCGCTGGCGCAGCCGCTGGCGCGCGAGGTGGAGGAGGGGAGCGTCGAGTACAAGCTGAAGCTGCTGGCGCCGCAGCCGGAGCGCATGGTGCACCTGTCCACGCAGCTCAACTGGCGCCTGAACGAGGGCGGCGGGCGCGCGACGTACATGCTCGGCTACGCTGACGACGGCACGCCGCAGGTGCGCGCGCTCCGCAAAGGAGCTGACAAGCCTTTTCTTTTTCGGCAGCGGGCTGGTGTTGCAGCTGAGAATCGCAGACGCGCAAATTTTGAGGCTCCCGCTTTTGTTGTTCGCCAGGTTAGCAACCGCGCTGTGCTTCGAACTGTCGTGCGTGGTGGTGGCGCCTGTGTTGGTAGACCCACCGTTGACACCTAGCCACTGCCATTGTGCCCGCCGCGTCGGACGCACGCACTATATGCCAACCACTTACTCTCTGCCACACACACGCGAAAAAGGGCCAGAATTCACCTGACATTTTGCAAAATGTTTCTCCGAGACGCGACGCGCTCACGCCCCCTGCAGCGCCGCCATCCAAAAGTTCAATTTACCCTCCAACCCCAAGTCCAACTCCCCAACTTCAACTCCCCCCACCCACACCCCGACGGACTTCCGCCACGCGAGCTTGGAGCATCTTGCAAGACCCTACACCAGTGCACACATGGATCAATACACAAACTTCAACTTCCCCCCCCCTCCCCCCCTTCCCCCCCCCCGGGCCTCCCCCCGCGCGAGCTAGGAGCGTACCCTGCACCAGTGCACACATGGCGCTTTGTCTCTGGACTAATATATGAACACAAACTTTAACTTCCCTGCCCCCCCTCCCCCGCCCCCAGGGCCTCCCCCCGCGCGAGCTCGGGGCGTCTCTAAAGACCCTGCGCGCGCTGGCGGCGGCGGCGCACGCGCAGCTTGGGAGCGTCACCCGCCTCCGCGCCACAGAGGACGGCGAGCGCCTGGTGGCGGCCGTGGCAATTGCGCGCTGCTCAGCGCTAGGTAGGGTTGCACAAAAATGTGTATGACCTTGCACTTGAACGCACCACACTCTATGATGGAATCCGCGCTTCGGAAGGTGCGAGATTGCTTCTTCTTCTTAGGCGCTATCTTTGCTTTGTTCACCCTCTTTTACACGGGTCCCCCCAGGGTGATGGCCCCTACCGGTGAGGAGACCTAGAGTTTATCGCTCCTAGATTGAGTTTTCATATGAGCAAGCCGTATACGCCGTGTACGGAGCGTATGCACAGCGTGTATGACTGTAATGCTTTGAATAAGTAGTGAGAGGAACAGTTCGGCACAGGCGTGTGTGGGTAATGTCGGGCGCTGTTGCATGGTGGCTGGCCCAGCATGGTCTGTTATTGCACATGTTTTGACAAGAAAAATACGCCCACATACGTTTTCGTGCAACCCTAACGCTAGGCGAGCCATCCGGCGGCAGCGGCAGTTACAGCGACGGCGGTTACAGGGGGGTGGGGGGGCGCGGTGAGAGCGGGGAGGGGGGGGCGGGGGGGGCGAGGGTGGTGCGCGTGGCGGTGGTGGGGCAGGAGGGCGCGGGAAAAAGCACGCTGGTGGGGGTGCTGACGCGCGGGCGGAGGGACAATGGGCGCGGCCTCGCGCGCATGCAGGTGGGTTTTATATACATGTATGGTACCTACTCACATGATTTCTTAAGAGTACATGTGTTATTATTCGATAGTGCGGTGCTGGTGAGGGTGGTGACGCGCGGGCGGATGGACAACGGGCGCGGCCTTGCGCGCATGCAGGGGGGTGCGGTGGTGGTACCGTAGCACGCTTTCAAGTGCGTACAGTACACACATGTACAGTTATCGTTATTATATATTATTATTACATGGTTCCTTTCAAGCACATGTTTACTTCAAGAGTAGTTTGTGCAGCGGTGGCACATGCTACTGACTTACGTTCATGTACTACCTCCGTTTCAATCCAATAGGTGTCAAGTTTTTGAAGCGCGTGTTTGACAGCAAAGGCGGCCGTTTTATTCCGTTGTGCTTGTTTCGAACTTGTAGAGCGTGAGCTAATTAGGGGTGGCATACTGTGTTCGCCTGGTGGTGTCTCAAAGGTGGTGCGGTAGGCAGGGTGGCAAGGGGCAGTCACAGCGACCGTGTTTCTGCACTCGCCCGCCCCTGCAGAAAGCGCACACGTCGTACAGCGGCGCCACA
>JAULBY010036246.1:0-14461 GCA_032358315.1 Ophiocytium majus | reverse complement strand
CCCCCCCCCCCCCCCCCCCCCCCCCCCCCGTCCCCCCCCGTCCCCCACCCCACCCCCCAGAGTAATGGTTCGACAGAGCCGGCAACACGGCCTCCTACGCGCGCTACGACTCCGCACTTCTCGAAAGAAGTACCTTGTCCAATCACGTGTATGCACACATCCGTGTTGACCTACTCTAGTTATCCCTAAACGTGTGAGACATGCCCCCACATTTCCTCCTCCCCCCCCCCCACCCCGCAGAGTACTGGTTCGACGGCGCGGGCAACACGGCCTCCTATGTTCGCTACGACTCCGCCCTTCTGGGCCGCGGCTGGCTCAACGCCGACGGCACCGTCCGCAGCGCAGACGACGGCCGCGCCGTCACCATCGCGTTCACCCGCTTCTGGTTCGACCGCGACACCCCCCACCCCTCGCTCGCCCCCTCGGCGGGCGGCGGCGGGGCGGCGGATGCCGCGGTGCAGGCGCTGGGCGCGGCGGCGTTTGTGGCGCCGCTGAGCTACTTTCCGGTCGCGTACCTCGACGAGGACCTGTGCGTGTTTGAGTTCCCGCCGCTGCGCTCGCGCATCGCCGCGCGCCGCTGCGACCTGCCGCTCATGGAGTAGTGGCGACGGCGGCCGCTGGTGCCTGCTGTGGGCTTCGGGACTGGTGCCGCTGCGATGTGCGGCTCATGCACTAGGGGCGGCGGCGGCGGCAGCGGTGGCCGCGCTCATGGACTAGGGGCGGCGGCGGTGGCCGCTGGAGCCTGCGTGGAGTGTGTTCTGCTGTGTGCTTCCGAACTGGTGCGGCTGCGACCTGCGGCTCATGGACTAGGGGCGGCGGTGGCGGCGGCGGCCGCTGGCGCCTGAGTGGAGTGTGGCCGCACGTGGTGCTGCTGTGGGCTGCCACTCGTGAAGTATTCGGGCCGCGATGTGCAGCTCTTGGACTAGGGATGGCGGCGGAGGCGGCCGCTGCCGCTGAGACCTGTTGGGCGCGTGCGTGGCTGCGCGCGGTGCTGCTGTGGGCTGCCCGCTCGTGGAGTTGGCGGGTGCGGCTGGTGACTGCAGCGCTGCGGTGGGCGCTGGAGGCTACGCTGCGACGTGCTGCTGCTGGCGTACGGCAGCGGCGGCTGTTGCTGCCGCTGGCCCCTGCTAGGTGAGCGGCCGAGCGAAAGCACTGCTGCCTGGGCTTCGGAGTTGTTGCCGCTGCGCCCTGGCGCTCCTGGAATAGGTGACGGCGGCTGCTGGTGCCTGCTTGCCCCGTGGCCATGAGGCAGTGCTGCTGTGGCTCCACGGCTGGTGCCGCTGAGGACTTGGCGGTTGCGGCTGCTGCTGGTGGCAGGTGAGGCAGGTGCTGCGACCTGCCGCAGATGGGCCAGGACGGCTGGCGCCGCTGGTGCTGCCGCCGTACCTGTGGTGCTGAGCACTGCGGTGAGCAGTGGCGGCGCAGCACCGTGACCTGGTGCTCACGGAGTAGGCGGCGGCTGCTGCAGTGCTGCTGCCTGTCTGGCGTGCACAGCATTCGTAGTGCTGAGCACAACCAGCATTTGTACTGCTGAGCTCATAAGCATCTGTAGTGCTGAGCACACACAGCATCTGTAGTGCTGAGCACACATAGCATTTGTAACGCTGAGCACACCAGTGGGTTGTGGGGCTGCAGTGGTGTGGCGCTACGCCGTGCCTGCCGCTCACGGAGTAGGGTGGAGGCAGCTGCTGCTGCTGCTGGTGCCTGCTTGGCGCGCACAGCACTGGTATTGCTGAGCACAGCTCTGCCTAGTACTGCTGTGCGTTCTGGGACAGCCGCCACACGCTGCCAGCACTACCGGCTGCTGCCCATGAAGTGCCCCGCTAAGAGGGTGCTCCAGTGCTGCTGAGCACCACAGCAGCGCAACTTAGCAAACAGAGGCATGACCGCTGCTGAAACTACCCCACGCTGCTGCGAGAGCACGCCTTGGGTGTTGATACAGTAACCGCTCCGCAGAGCTTAGGCTTTTGCACTTGCAGCAGCACCTGCTCAGGTGGCGTGGTTGTTGCGCCTCTACGGATGCACGCGCCTGGCAGCTGCTGAGCAGTTTGGCACAGGTACTGGCAGCTGCCTCTTTGCAGCCAGATTTGTACAAAGTGTGTGCGCTGTCATGCAGCGGCACGCCCATTCAAGGGGCCGCCACACGTTGGTGCAGCCACCGCGTGTGCCTCACTATCTGTTGGTTGGGGCTGTTTGGTGAGTTTGTAAACACATTGCGACTCGGTTGTGGGTTAGCGAGTGCGCACTCGCCACCTCTTGACTGGGCAGTGCACACTGCAGCGGGTACCGGTGCCAGTTTCAGGCCAAGCCTGTGTGCTGGGCACTGCTGGTCCACCAATGCGGCACAAATACATACCACCAGCTTTGAAACTGCTTGCCAGGGTTTGCGTACCACTGGGCAGCGCTGCACCCGTGCCCTGTGCTGCGTCTGTGGTGCCTGTTGTATGCCCGACTGGTTTGCAGTGCATGGCATCCACTCAGCGGCCGCCAGTATATGTCCGCATGTGCACGTGTCGGCGGGCATATACACAATTTTTTTGACGTGTTTTGAGTGAACATACTTCGCTAAGTACATCTAGGCTCAACCTGCTAGGTAGCCTGCTGGCACCCGCTAGCCTTTCTTTGTTCGTACACATACTTTGCCATGCCTTTGCCAAGTGCCATGGCCACCAGTGAGCGTGCTGGCATACATGTCATGGGTTCTTGCACGCCCCCAAGTGCGAATAAATAAAACCACTGTAGCATACATATTTATACACAAATGCTTCGAAGCATATATTTCAGGTACATGTTTATGTGTACTGCTAGTGTATGCATGCAGTACATGTCGTGTACGGTACTGCATACAAGTACACTGTACACGTGTACACAGCAGAACGCGTTGAACAACAACAGTCAGTCACAAGCAACGGCGGCACCAACCAGTGACACTGTCCAGCGCTTCGCTGCAGTTGTTACAGCACATAATGCATGCACCAATAGAGTAATGGCATTACGTGCAAGTGCACCTGGCGCGCAGTCCGCGGCCTGGAATGCAAAGCTGTCAATACAAGGTGGGTCACTGGCTATGGAAGACACACTACACTACGGCCGGTACGTTGCCAGCAGCAGCCACCACAGCAAGCAATTGCGCCACAACCAATGACAGCACACACCCTTCTGCTGGTTTTAGCGGATTCCTACCGTGGTACGTTCAACCATGAACAGACCCTCTACAAGGCTGCTGTGCCCTGTCCTACACAAGCGGCTGCGTCAACTTGCCGCGCCAAGGCACACACTGTGAAGCACAGGCAGGCAGCGCGCTGCATCCACCTCGCACACACCGCTGGTGCACGCAGCAGCTGCACAACCTGGCATCAAAGCCGCGTCGCGCAGCGCCATGCTCCCTTGCTTGTGGTGCGCGTTCAAGGCGCTCTCGGTGCTTGCACATGCAGCATTTGAAATGCCAACATTTATGGTGCATATGGAATGAACGAACGAGCGCTTCTGGGGCTTTTGAAACTCGCTTCCTTGCCATGCGGCACGACACCCCTCCCTGGTGTGCGTGTGAGGCATCACTGGCGCTTGCAACTGCCGCACACACAGTGTTCTTTTACAACCGTCAAGGCTTCCTTGTCACCTTTCGCGGCTGCGGCGCCCTCTTGCTGCGCTCTGGCTCCTTTTGGGCATTGCCGCCGCGTGCGCTTTGCTTTGCCTTTGTCGCTGGCCGCGCCTCCACAATGTACGGCAGCTGGTGCACGAAGAAGCGGAGTAGGTTGCAGCGGGTAGGTGTAAGTAGTTTCATTTATTTGCATGTGTGGGCGTGCAAGAGCCTACGCCATGCATGCCACCACGCTAGTGGCCATGGCGCATGCCCGGCAGCGCACAGTACTTCTAGTACTTCGGAGGCAACTACTTTTTGAAGTATGTGAAGTATATACATACTTCAAAGTACTTCGAAGTACTTCAGAAGTAGTTCTAGTATGTTAACCACATGGTTTGCTTTTAACATGCTCCGTGAGCATGCACACGAACTCACAACTGTGAACAACCAAGAGCAGCAAGTACTGCTAGCAGGCAGGCCTCTGCCGCCGGCAGGCTAGAGCTCGACCTGCAGGTAGTTTTTTAGTTTACAAACTTACACGTGTGGGCGTGCTAGAGCCCAGGTTATGCAAGCCAGCATGAGCAATGGCCATACCCGGCCCCTGTAGCAGGTTGGTAGCATTGCCATCTTCCTAGCTAAAGCTACAGCAACAGGGGACAGCATGTTTGGACATGCTTTTCCCACTCATACACGTGCTATGTGTGCAGCGTTTTCCGCGCCCTAAGCGGAGTTTGATAGAAGTAGGTTGGTGGATTTTTGCGCTTGTGGGGGTGAAAGAAAAAAGGCGAAGCGCGCCTAGCTATACGTAGTACTTCTGAAAATACTACAGTGGTATGTACTTGCAAAGTAGTAAGAAACACTATTAGTATGATCATAATGATACTACTCTGGATGTCTGTATGGTGTCAGAGGCCTTGTATAGAGGTTGTCACAGCTGTGTGACGTCAGTCACACGAAGCGCAGCGAACATGTATGCCTGTGCGGCTGTCAACCTAGGGGCTCAACCCGCAGCAGGTGGTGGTTTAGCTGCAAGCAGAGGTTCAGAGAATACACCTGAAATTAAACGTGGAGGAGTAAACGATTGAGTGCAACCGCTGCTCACAGGTCAGCACGTTCGGTGGACCAACCAGCGAGGCAGGCTTATGCACACACAGCCTGCAAAGCAGCACCACCATCTACAGTACCGTGCAGTTGCAACTTAGACAGCAGCTACCTCTGTTACATAGTCAGCACTTCGCTAAGCTTCATGGCGGCAACCGGTGCTCAGCATTGCACACACACATACTGAACTACAAGCGGACTGAACACCAGCTTCTCTGCTGCCCACTACAGCAGCATCACGCGGCAGTGCGCAGTGTGCGTATACTTCTACTAGAAGTACACTAGAAGTAGAAGTATGCCAAGCCCACCTCTTCCCCCTCAGCGCCAGCCGCGCTGCCTCTGCCTCTGCCGCCGCCGCTGCCGCTGCCGCTGCCGCCACCGCCGCCGCCACCGCCACCGCCGCCGCCACCGCTGTCTCTGCCGCCACCAGAAGAGCTGCCACCTCCCTGTGCGCCGCCGCCTCCGCCGCTGCCGCCGATGCTGCGCTCAGAGTGTGCGGGCGGCTGTGTGGGTGCGCGTGGGCGCTTGCGCTGGGTGAAATCCAGGTCCAGCAGGAGCCCCTCGTCGGAGCTGCTGCTGCTGCTGAGCACGCCACCGCCTCCGTGCTCAGCAGAAGCCGCGTGCCTTGAAGTTGAAGTTATTGTAGTTGAAGTTAATGAAGTTGAAGTTGCAGCAGCAGCGCGCTGGTTTTCCGCCCGGGAGACGGGCAGCGGTCGCACGCGCCGCTTGCCCTTGCGCGCTGGTGCGCTGGCGGGAGTGCCGGCAGATGTGGCTGAGGCGGTTTCGCCTGCGACAGTTACACTTTCGGCCGTTACACCAGGCGCGCCATGGCCCTGCAGCGGAGACACGGCATGCAAGGACACGCAAGTGAGTGCTACATCATGGGCGGGCATGCTGCGCCAGTGCTGGGTTCCAGGCATGGCATGGACACACTAGTGAGTGCTACATTATGGGCGGGCAAACCCAGCATGGGCATGCCGAGACTGCGCCAGTGCTGGGTTCCAGAGGCATGGCATGCACGGACACGCAAGTGAGCGCTACATATGGACAGAAATGCCGAGCATGGGGATGCCGAGACTGCGCCAGTGCTGGGTTCCAAAGGCATGGCATGCACGGACATGCAAGTGAGTGCTAAATTATGGGCGGGCATGCCCAGCATGGCCATGCCGAGACTGTGCCAGTGTTGGGCTCCAGGTATGCCTGCAGTAGCACAAGCGGTGGCTGTGCTCAGCAGTAGCCGACAGCTACGGTCACGCTCACTACTGTCCAATACCAGTATGTACCAGGACCAACTACCTTTTGCACACCCACAAGTGCAAACCCATAAAACCTACAGGACTACTTCTAACGGCGCACCACGCAAACTACAGCCCTGGGCCATGCGCCCCTGTTGCTCCGCGGCGCAGAAAGCGCCGTTCGCGGCGGCGAACTGGTGCCCGCACATTTCGCACTCCGTCACGGGCGAGCATGAGCGTGGCCAGGTTACAACCACTCGGGCACTTAAGGGCATACTTCTGGCGGCGCATCACGCAAACTACAGGTCTGGGCACGTGCCTGTTGCTCCGCGGCGCAGAAAGCGCCATTCGCAGCGGCGAACTGGTGCCCGCATATCTCACACTTACAGTACTACTTAATGTGCGCGGACAAGTAAAAAAAAAAAATCCCGGGCACACTGCTAGTGGCGCACGCAAACTACAGGTCTGGGCCATGGCACGCGCCTGTTGCTCCGCTGCGCAGACAGCGCCGTTCGCGGCGGCGAACTTGTGCCCGCACATTTCGCACTCCGTCGCGGGTGCATCGTTGAAGAAGGTGCACCACCCGCACACCTTCTGTCCGGGGGGCGCCGCCGGGGAACTCGACACGCCTGCACGCACCAAGCAGGAAAGCAACGTGCAACTTTTTTCTTAGTGCGAGTGCACGTTGAAGTTTTATCTCACACTTCTGGAATGGGAGGGGCCGTCGGCGAAACTCAGACGCCTGCGTGCGCAAGTGGCCGGCGGCGCAGGGACGCACCGTGCAATTTTTTCTTGCTTCAAGTAGAAGTAGAAGTTTGCATATTAGCCCTAGAGACATGAGGGCATGTGTGCATCAGCTATGCTACATCAGGGTGAAGTTTGTCTCACACTGCCGCCCTAGAGGCGCCGCGAAGCGGAGATAGCTGTTTGCACAGCGGCGCAGAAATGTGCTTTCCCTTTCAAATTGAAGTTGATTTTATTTTATCGTGTCACATGGTTGGTGTGACACCATGAACCTGCCGGTCCGTACTTGAAGCACATGCAAGTGTTGGACCACGTACTTGCAGACACCAACGGCGCAGGGGAGCGCTGGAAAACATCAGCGGCAAACAGAGTGTGCAAATTCTGGTGGTTGGCGCGAGTCTGTTCCCGTTGTGCTTGAAGCGCCGCAAACAGTTTCGCATCCACACGGAAACGGCGGCCAGGAATGCACCGGCGCTTTCTGGTATGAACACTATGGGTTGGGTCAAGGCGTCATCAAAAATAGTGCACCTTATGTGGTATGTGTACACGCAGCTGCTGATGTAAGACCGCACGCTACTGCCCAGTGCCTTCATGGCTGCCATGTAGCCAACCTCAACATGCATTAACACATACTTCAAGTTGAAGTATACTGCTGCAGGTCACACAACCCCGGGGGGTAGCTACTTCGGCACTAGACGGGAGACTACTACTACAGTAGTACGTAGTACTACGTCAGAGTGTGTGGGCCCCGCACCAGCTTCCAGCACCTCCACTGACGCCACCGAAGGGAAGCAGACTGTTGAGGACACTCAAGGCGCACTTGAAGTTGTTTACAAGTATCAGTTGCAGCTCAGGGCGTGCTACGGCCCAGGTACAGCTAAGCGCCGGTGTGTGGCAGCCAACAGGGCATGCTGTGACCCTGCACAGTATGGACATGTAATCATACATGCGGTTAAAGAGCAGCACATGTTATACATACCTCATACATACATACATACCATATACATACATACCTTACACTTGGAAGTATTGCAGAGTGCGCGTCACCACATACCAGCTTCCAACACCTCCACTGACGCCACCGAAGAGCCATCCACATCACTCACAGCACCCCCTGACCCCTCTCCCTCTGCCGCAGCTTCCGATGGCGCGCCGCTGGCTGCTGTCAAAGTTGAAGCTGGATGAACCTCCGGAGTTGAAGTGGGATGAGCCTCTGGAGTTGAAGTTGGTGGCTCCTTCGAGCAGTCCGCGCAGCGGGACCCCCCGGCGTCCGCCCGCGCGCCACACACGCAGCGCTGCGGCAGGCGCTCAGCAGCAACAGCGGCACACCACATGAGTGTGCACATACTCGAAGTACAAAAGTACCTGTGTGCAGCAACATTAGCTCAAAAGAGTATGAAACGGTGTGTGCAGAGTAGGGGCGGAACTTGGGCTTTGACGTGGTGTCGACCAATCGCCCCGCGGGTTTTGGGCTGCCAGTTTTCCTCAGCCACGGCGGTATGTGGGCCACTCAACTCCTTGTGTAGCAAGCATGTACATGTTGACTGATAGTACAGGGCACGCCTGGCACGTCATACACTACCACACGAGTAGTGAGAACTCACAGCGTATGATCTCTGCATTATAGTACCTACAGAAGTATGCCATACAACGTACTACTAGTAGTACGTGGTACATAATTTATGTAACATTAACAAGGGTAAAACGTTTGCAAGTGAACGTATTTGTAAACACAGCAAGTACGCCGTGCATTTCCGGTGTAGAATACGCATGCAGAGATACGTCGTGTTTTGTGTACCCCATGACCCTTCACTTAATGTGCGCCGTGACCTACGCGCATGCCCAACACAATGGCACTCCGCACCTGCCGCAGACACTGCACCGCCCGCTGCTGTCAGGCTTGCCCCTCACCTTTGCCGTTGCGCCAGACACTGATGCTTGTGCGCCATTCCTGCCCCTTGCACGGGTGCGCACGGGTGACGGCGGCGGCGATGGTGATGGCGGTGGTGATGGCGCCCTGCCGGAAGCTCCCCGCTCGCCGTTTTCGCCGCTGCGCTCGCCGTCTGCGTCACACTCGGGCACGTGTTACGTGTGAGCGTTATTACAAATACTTGGGAAGTACTTTTTGCAGTACAAACCGGTACTTCAACAACTACATACCGGTACATGTACCAGCAGGTACTTGGAAGTGCTGTTAGGATGCTAAAGCATTACATTCTATTCCAAGTACTTGAGTATACTCGAACAAGAAGGAGTACTCTCGCCGCAGACTCGCCAGCGCGCTCCTCCAGGTGCTCACGCGCCGTCACATCGTGACCTGCCCTCCTTGCCCCCCCTCCCCCCCCCTCGCCGCTTGGCAGAAGCGCGCGTGCAGGGCGCCCCCGGGGGACCCCGTCAAAGGACGCAGCGGTGCCTTGTGCACACATTTATGTGTGTCCACCTGTGAAAGGAACCTGAAAGGCTGCAAAGCCCAGATACTGCCGTGGTTGGGGCAAAAACGCCAGGCTGAAGCCTGTGGGGTGGTTTGTCCACCTGGTGAAAACACCAGACACCTGTGTATCTTGATGAACAGTGTTTATGCTCTACCAAATCATGTGCGCTGCGCAGGCGCTCGCTCACCGTCATTGCGAGGCTTCTTCGAGTTTCCGCTGCTGGCGCGCTCGGCATCGTCCGGCGCGACCCCCCGCTCCTCCCGCACATGGAAGGAGAGTGTGTGCCCGCCGAGGCTGATGGTGTCCCCCGCCCGCAGCACGCACCACCCCGCATCGCTGCAGGTTCGGCAGCACACAGCGACCAGGGCAATAATGAGAAAACCTCCTCAGAAAAGGCACCTATTCTCTGGCGGCCCCGCTCCTAGCCTATGATTGGGGGGGCGCAGCTGCGAGCAACACTGGGGGCTGCGGGGGGTGCTACACGGCCACAGATCGTGCAAAGCTGTGAGTATGTTCTGTACGGGGATGCACATGGCGATGGCTGTATGCTGGCTTGCATGACCTGCCTCTTGCACGCCCACAACTGCAACCCAACGAAAGTACTACCTCCATTGCAATCCATTAGACGGCAAGTTTTGGGAGCGTCGGCATGCCTCAGGACAACCAAGGCGGCACATGAAAGTTGCACATAAGCACTCCGGCCTAACACGGCCGGCTGTGCTATCAAACACGCGCTTCTAGTCTTGCCGTCTAATGGATTGCAATGGAGGTAGCACACGCAGCCACACTTGCTACCCACAGAGCCGCTGCCAACAGCGAACGTTTGCGACATGGCGGTGCCGTCCGCCTGCAAAGCGCACCAGCCGCAGCGTCACACTGCCATGTTCAGATACTGTTACCCCCCGGGCAACACCCCTGCAAGGGCGTGCTCAGCACCTGCCTTGCTGTGGCCCCTGGTTCTCGCCGCATGGGAACGTTCCGGCCGTTGCGCAGTACCGACACAGCCGCGCCACCCACGGGGCGCAGCGAGTAGCGCCCCAGCCCAATGTTCGCTGACACAACCGCCAGTTCGACCTCCTCTCCATCTGGTCAGCGGCGTGCGACCACAGCAGCAGCAGCAGCAGCAGCAGCAGCAGCAGCAGCAGCAGCGGCAGCAGCAGTGCCAGTGGCGGCGGCGGTGGCAGAAACAGCAGGTAAAGCGAGTGGTGTGGTCGTGGTGTTGAGAGTGGGAGCAGTGAAATGTTGTGACCAGGTTTATGGAAGTAGCTTTGGCAACGCTGCACAGCTCTGCTGCTGCTGGTGCTGCTGCACTGGTTGAGAGCTTCGCGACAGCGCGTTGACAGTCCAACCTGATATGTTAGTGTCTCGGCAGCAAATGCAGGGTGCAACTGCAGCGCCATTGCCAGCACCTTGTATGCATCATCAGCTACCAGCAACAGCAGCAGTGCAACAGGCAACCACGAGTCAAGCGGAAGCTGTGCTTCGCCGTGGCTGTCGCTCGCAGTGTTCGCGTTTGCGTTCGGGTGAGGCGTCAGCAGGCGCTGGCAGCATGGGGAGCGCTCCATGGCCACCATCAACACAAGCAGCTGGTGCCGTGACGCGCTAAAGGCGTACCGTGGTCCTTGCTGGGCAGCACCACATCGAAGCCGTCACCGTTCATGCCCACGGTGTTTCTGCCAGTCATGATGTCGTGCTGTGCGCCGTGGTGCTGCGGGCAAGCCAGCCAGCAACAGCACAGAGTGAAACAGAAGGCACCACAGCAGCGCAGGTGAGCAGGTTTGTGTGCACAAGCGGGGTAAGAGGGTGCGGCCGCTGGGCCGCTGCCTTGTCACCTCAGCCTAGGCATGCGCAGCGCGTCAAGCTTGTGTCATCATCTCCCAAGTGACAGTTGGACTTGGGCGAAACAGGCCTATGGGGGGGGGCTCACATCGCGCAGCCAGGCGCCAGCGCCATAATCATCGTCATCGCTGCCGAGGTGAGCATCACCCATGGCGACTCTCCTGGTAAACACAATGACGCCAGCAGGCCCCTGGCCATGGCAGTCAGCATGCTCATGGCAGCCAGCGAACGTCGACCTTTCGCCCTTGAGCTTAGGCGTAAGCATTAGCCAGGGTTAAATACTGGTCAATCATGATGATGCGCACACAACTGCACACGCACACCAACTCATGCCTAGCGGAGGAGGTATGGGGGATGACGGCGCCAGCGGCAGCACAAGCAGGAAGCGTCAGGCCCCTCAATCTCCCACCTGTCCGCTGCCCCTTAGATTTCTACTGCCCAAGCGCAGGCTGACTGCCTCCTCAGCAGCAACACAGCCTCTGCTGCTGCCGCCCAGGCGAACGACACAGGCACAGCAACACCAGCACAGGGTGTCCAACACCCACAGGCTGCCGCAGCACCAGCGACGGCCGCAGCTGAAAGCTCATGCGCCTCACTCGCAGCAGAGGTGGCAACAGCAGCCTGCTGGTGTGGCTCTGGCACACCGCCCCTCCGGCAACGTGTGCGCCAACGTGCTGAGGCGCCAACGTTCGGACGGGGTGCCCCCCCTGGCAGCGCCCCCCATGCCCTCCCCGCCCAGCCTGTTCCCAGCCACTCCCCACAGGCTGCAGCTGCTCTTCTCCTGCTGCCTGCCCCCCGGGAGGGCCAGCCGCACCGTGGTGCTGGGCTTCTCCCTGGATGGGGGGTACCTGGTGGCGTACAACGACGAACTTCAACTTCAACTCTGGCGGCTGCACCTGCCCTTCGCGCGCCTGCGCACCGCGCGCGCGCCCGCGCTGTGCCTCACCGTCGGCCCACCGGGATCGATCACCAGGAGCGGGAACGGCGCAGGGAGCGGCAGAACTGGGGGCAGAGTTGAAGTTGAGGATGGGGACTTCGGCTCCTATGCGCCCGCTGAGAGCCGGGCGTGGGCGTTTCTGCAGAGCAGCGACTGCCGGCTGGTGGTGTGCTCAGCAGTTGACAGGGAGGCGGCGGCGTTTCGAGAGGGGGATGCACGCGTGGACGTGGTTATCAGGTGCGCGCAGAGGGACTGCTACACTGTGCTGTGAGGTACACCTATTACTAGTGTTGTGTGTCCACAGTAGTCGCTGGGGGGGCTGCAACTCCCATAACTCAATCCTTTATGACGAAGTATTCTTTATTTTACTCGGCGGCTTGCGAAGTAATCTACCCCCCATATTGTTTGGTGTTGCCAGCTATAGTAAATGCTAAAGTACATGACCTATGTAAGTGTCTGAGTGGCTCTGAAAGGTAACCTGCCGTTCTTTCCGCCCGGGCGGCTGCTTTGGAACAAGACGGTAGTCGTGTCACACTTCAAGTGCTCCCCGCCTGTCACAGCCGGCTCGTGTGCGCAACAGGCCTTCGCTTTGCGTGAGGGGCTGCACACGTTGCGGCTGTCATAATACAGTCATGCGTGAAATGTAAGACGTGTTGCAGCGCCCAGCTGAGGTGTAGTGCATGTATGTGTTTTCACTGCTGGCTGGCACCTGCAGCTGCTGCGGTTAACAACTCAAAGCTGCTGGCACACGCATTTTACAGGAGCAGAATTGTGCCGACACCCCGTCACCCGCCACGCTTTGCACCACCCTCCTGCTCAGCGCGCCAGACGCTGCTGCCGCTCCTACCACCCTTCAACCCGCCTAAAACGGCACGCACACTGCTGTCTGCACGCCTCCGCCGCGCAGCCCTGCGCCGGACCCGTACGGGCGCGCCGTGCGCGGCCTCCGCTTCTCGTACTTTGCGCTGGGCGCCGCGCCGCTGCTCGCGGACCGCCTGCGCCCGCTGCCGCTGAGCACAGAAGCTGCTCAGCAGAAGCAGCACGCGTGCCAGCGGTACCTGCTCGCTGTGAGCGCGGCGGACTGCATCCGGCTGCTGGAGGTGGAGCTTGTGGAGGGTGCGGGGGGGGGCGGTGCTCAGCAGCAGGCGGGGGGGTTGCAGCAGTGCTCAGCAGCGGGCGCTGCCGCGGCTGCCGCGACCCGCGGTGCTCAGCAGCAGCAGCAGCAGACGCATCAGCAGGAGCAGCAGCAGCAGGTGGAGGAGGATGCGGAGGAACCGCAGCGGCGCCAGGAGCAGGGAACCGGGTGTGTGCGCGCGCCCGCACCAACATCACCAATTGGGCCTGCGACAACGCCGCTGCGCGCCCCCGCACGCAGCGGCGCCAGCAGCGGCTCCAGTGGCAGCGGCGGCGGCGGCACGGCACCGTCGCCCCCGCCGCTCGCAGTCATCCCCGCGTCGCCGCTGTGGTGGGACTCCCTGCCGCCGCTGGACACGGAGCCCGCGGACGGAGCCCCCTCCTCCAATTTCAACAGTGGCGAAGTTGAAGTTGGAGGCTCAACCAACTTCAACAGTGAAGAAGTTGAAGCTGGAGGGGGCGCGCGCGGCTGCCTGACGGCGCTGCTGCGTGGTCAGCACAGCCTGGACGTGGAGCCGCTGCTGGCGCCGCTGCTGGCTGCGACGCCGGGCGCTGTTGAAGTTGAGCTTGAAGTTGAGGAGGAGGGAGATGGCGGTGTGGAGGGGAGTTCTGCTGAGCAGCCGGGCGGGGGGGAGACGGCGGCGGCGGTGGCGGCGGCGGCGGCGGCGGCGGCGGCGGCGCGTGTGAGGGACTATGAGGTTCGAGTGGTGGTGGATGCGCAGGGTGAGTGCTGAGCAGGTGCCGCGGCGCTAGTAGCTGCTGCTGCTGAGCGCTTTTTGGTGTTGTGGACCTGTTTCAAGGGCGGACGTCGTGCTGTGCAGTTTGTTTTGGGCCCAACACCGCAAGATTTGCAGCCATGATGACCACCATGACATGGCACGTGAGCCTGCGGTAGCTCTTGCGTGTGCGGCACATACATCCACACCCCTTTCGGACAGATACATCAGTCTTTCAAAGTCTAACGGCGTACTGCGAGAAGTATTTGTTGCACACCACACAGCTGGTCCATACTGCACAGCCCTGGGTAAAAATGCGCCTGTACCCTAACAACCTGAAGATGTTTCGCCGCTGCCGTGTCGCCTTCTCTTGTTCTGTCGTTTTGTGCTCAGCGGACGTGACCCTATGCCTCGTCCTCACCGACGGCCGCGGCACCACCCTGGGCTACGTCCTCTCCCTCCACTGGCGCGTCGCCGCCGGCACCGTCACCGTGCGGCGCATACTTCAGCAGCAACCTCAACTTCAACCTCAAATTCAACTTCAACAACCGCGCGGCGCCTCAGCGTCCCCCTACCGCCGCCGCAGCGCAAGCGCACCACCGGCGGCGGCGGCGCGCGCGTCACCGCAGCGGCCGCACACAGCCTCGCCCGCCCCCGCAGCAGGCACCCGCAGCCTGCGAGAGCTCTGCGAAGGGCTGGCAAGGGGCGTGGCGGCCGCGCAGCAGCTGCAGTGCAAGGGC
>JAULBY010036235.1:0-14463 GCA_032358315.1 Ophiocytium majus | reverse complement strand
CCAACCCGCGCGCGCACCATCACTGTCGCCTCCGCTTGCACCATGCGCCACGCAGACTACGTGCATCCGGCTGGCTGGGGCGCGCATCGTGTCGCCGAGATCCCCTGTCTCCCTTCTCCGCACGCTGGCTGTGAGCGTCGGCGACCTGCCGGCGGACATGGAGTTGTGCCTGTGGGAGCAGTTCACAAACCGCGCCATCAACGAAATCGACTACAAAGCAGAGTGAGCGCTGCAGCCCCCCCCCCCTTCCCGGGCGGCTGCATCACATGTGCCGGTCAGGCAGTCGCATGTACATGGTTTGGTGCACCCCCATAGCTGTTGCGTAAGCGAGCTGAGCTCTCCGCCCACTACCGAACCAAAAAAATGGTATTTATGTTTTTCAACGGTTTTTAATGTCACAAGTACCTCGAAGTATGTCTTGGTTTATGAGACGGGTTTTGATGCATGCTCCGGGTGTCGTGGTGTGTTGCAAACTTCCCTAACTACTTCTGAAGTATATGCTGCCGAAGTATTCGATACTTGTATGCTTCATAAATGACGCATGGCGCGGTGCGAGGGAACCGCGCACACCCAGGCGTGCCACTGCACATGTGTAGTGACGGGTCACAGCGTATGATTTTTGCATTGTACGCCGTATAACGTACTTCTATATAAATACGCCGTATATGCATACAGATGAACGTATTTATACGGCAAATACGCCGTATATCGTATTCCTGGGCGTAGAAATACGCCGTATTTTGTGTTAAGTATAAAATACTTCGAAGTTGAAGTAACCTTGCCGCATGGCGCGGCCGCCGCTGCCGCCGCTGCTGCTGAGCGCAGTTCCACGCTGTGCCGCCGCCGCTGCTGCTGAGCACCGTTAAGCCACCGCTGCTGCCGCCACTGCTGCTGCCGAGCACCGCTGCTGCTGCCACTCCTCTGCTGCCGCCGCCGCTGCTGCTGAGCACCATTCAAACACCACGCCGCTGCTGCTGCTGGGCACCATTCAAACCATTGCCGCTGCTGCCGCCACTGCTGCTGCTGAGCGCCCTGCTGCCGCCGTCGCTGCTGCCGAGCACACTTTTGAACCTCTGCTGCTGCTGCCGCTGCTGCTGCCGCTGCTGCTGCTGACACTGCTAAAAAACACCGCGTCCCAGGAACGGCGCCAGGACGTTGGGGGACTTGGATTTTCAGTCCGGCGACATATTCATCTTCCAGGTGCCGCCCAAGCTGTGCAGCGGAAGCGAGTCGGAGGACCCGAGCGCGGCGAGTGAGAGCGACGAAGACCTTGAGGAAATGACGGACGCCGAGGAGGGCCAGGATGACGATGTCGCGGTGATCCCTCAGCAGCCGCCGGCCAAGCGGTGAGAGGGTGGCACGGCCCTGCGCTGGCGTGGAGAGTGGCTGTCGTCTTGTGCCAAAGTTATCGGCTGCCTCTCAAAGTGATGCACCCCCTCACATTGTTCTGCACCGTGGGCTACAACACTAAGAAGTACCACTGTAGTACTACTAGAGCAGTAGTACCTTGAAGCATGTGCTACATGGATGCTAAAGAGGAGGGTCAGGATGACGACGTCGCAGCCATCCCTCAGCAGCCGCACCCCAAGCGGTGAGTGGTGGCCAGCCCCCACGGCTTGAGGCCGACTCTTATAGCGGGCCCAAAGTGACCCGTCGAAAAGCGCAGCAGCAGGCTGCGCAAGGCCCGTGTGCACCACAGCAGCGGGCTGCGGGCCGGGTGGTGGCACTGCGGGGAGGGCACAGACCCTGCCTAGCCGCTGGTAGCCCCTGGCCTGGTAGTGGGGCGCCCTGCCGACCGCCTGCACGCTTGTTGTGCTTCACGGCACTTCTCGCCCCACAGCTGCAACTGCGATTCACAGTCGCCCTTCGTACTTTGCTCCAGCGGTGGGGCACTTTGCTCCAGCGCGGCTGCCTGGAGAAGAGTGCCGGGCACTTTGCTCCAGCCAGCTCGCCCGTCGGAAAGTGCCCTCCCTGGGCAGAAAGTGCAATCGCCCTTCTGCTGCTGCACTTTGCAACGGGTCACTTCGGGCCACTATAAGAATCGGCCTCAGCGGTTGTCGGTGAAAGTTCCAGGGAGGATCCCGGCAAAAGCAGCAGCGCACATGTTGCGTCGCCCAGTGCGCCCCCAGTGGGGGGAAGCGCGCTTGCGAACACGTGCCACCACCTGGGGGATCATCGCCTGTGCTGGACTGGATGTAGCACCGTGCTCTGCGTCCGGCTGAGCAGCCACGAGGCGGGCACATGTGCACAATGGGCTGGCACAATAGACAAGCAGCCAAGCTGTACAATGAACCTGGCCACATCCAGCAGGTGACATGCAGCAGCAGCATGCGCAGCAGCAGCAGCAGCACCAGCAGCACCAACAGCAGCAGCACTGGCAGCAGCGGCGCAATAAGCCTGGCGGCAGCAGCTGCTTGCACCGAACTCACGGGCACAAGTACTGAAGGTATGGGGGCAATAAAGTGAACGGCGCATGCACTGACCACCAACGGCGCACACTGATGCACTGATCCTTCTGGTACTACTTCAAGTTGATGTAGTTGGTACGAATTCCACGCGCAAACACTGCAGGTTGCTGCCATGTTGCCGCTTGCGGGGCCGCAGCAGTGCGTCCCGCCAGAGCCGGCCACACCACCCTCCTGACACCATGGTTTTGAATCGGTACTTGGACACCAATGCCCGCTTGAGAAGCGGAAAGCCCCGTGCACATGCCGCATTACCCATCGTCACGCACCAGGAGGGATCCAGGTAGAGCGGGCGCTTCATGTGCCGCACACACAGCCGTTACTTCAGAAGTAGTTTTGTAAGAGCAGTTCATGCTTGCATGATGTGCTTGGCAACTCGCCGCTGGCAGCAATCCACAGTGGTGTGACAGCATTGTGTGGCTGGGTTGCGTACACCCGGTATCGGTGTGCAGCAGCATGCTGGGTGAGGCATCTGGCTTGCAGCCGCGAGTGCAGGCATGTGCGGGTGTGTAACGTGGCAAGCGTCGTACTCGCACTGGGTGGAAGCTGGGTGAGGCATCTGGCTTGCAGCCGCGAGTGCAGGCATGTGCGGGTGTGTAATGTGGCAAGCGCCGTACTCGCACTGGGTGGAAGAGTGCCCAACAGGGATGCATTCCAGATGGCCATGCGCAGCACATAGGGCAGGCGTGGTAATTCAGCTGGTCACCGCCTGTGGTTTGAGCAGCAAAAACGCAAGGCAAAGGTGCCGCACTTGCGATACGCAAGCACCTTTGTAAATTACCATCGGCACTTGGGCAGAAGCGCACGGCACCAGCATCACAGGGACGACTCGAGCAATGCGCAGCCGTTCACACACCCTCCACCAAAATTGCAGCCTCGCGCCACGTCTCACAGCCACCAGCACGCACGGCACCCGCAGCCCTGCCCCTCTACCGCCGCCGCCCCCTTCCGCCACCCCGACCGCGACCCCTGCCGCCGCCCCTGCCGCCGCCCCTGCCGCCCGCGCGTGCCTTGCCAGTACCCCTGCCGCCGCCGCCACTGCCAGTGGCGGGCTGTTTTGCGGGGGGGGGCTGAGCACCAGCATAAGAGTCAGAGTCGCTGAAGCTGCCGTCCGCTGCGTCGACGCCATCGCTGGCGCCCTTCCCGCCGTGAAGCTCGCGCTCGTATTCCTCCTGCGGTGTATGGGGCGGTTTGCACGGGCAGCAAAATGGCTGGGTGGGTTACATTGAATTACTTCTGAAGTAGGGAGTACTGAGGGGAGTGCCCCAGTAGCTGGTCCAACGTTACGGAGGAGCGGTTACAGTATGCAGTGGTCTTGCAATGGGCAGTACCACATATTGTCTTACTATGGGTGGTAGTGTGAGCGATAGCATCGTGCTAGAGTTCCAAAACAACCTGTGGCAACGGCACTGCCATGGTGGGAAGTGCTGGAGAGTGGCACAGCCACTTGTGAAAGAAACCCAAAAGGCTGCTACGCCCACTTGTGGCGGCACTGTAGTTTCCTGTGAGCAACATCATAAATATGGTAGAAGGACTTCGGAAGTACTACGTAGTATGTACGTTATACTACTAGTAGTACTTGTACTTCTGAAGTATACAAACAAAACACATAAATAGTGGCACTGGCTTTTGGAGTAGCTCTCTGAGGGCACATACAATGAATGTGAGGGCTCTGCGGCTGATCACCACCACCCGTAGTGATGACAATGCCAAAAGTATTATCACCAAGGTTTATTTACTTCCGAAGTATTTGCATTTTAAGTACCTGTGTGATCTTCTTCATGCGTAGACGCTTGTACAGGCGCTCCTCGTTGGCCAGGTCATCCCACTCCTCACGCAGAAGCTGAGCAGCAGCAGCAACAGCACCACCACCAGCAGCAGCAGCAGCACCAGCAGCGGCAGCAGCAGCAGCAGCAGCAGCAGCAGCAGTGGCGGCGGCAGCACCACCAGCAGCAGCAGCGGCACAGCAGGGGACCACACACACCAGAGCAGCACGTGCGGCACAGAGGGTGTGCGAGTGAGGGTGCATCGGCTACAGGGAACATGACCACCTGCCACTAAGCGCACCGCAGGTGGCTTGCAGTCAACCCGACGCAAGCACCAGAAGGGCAGCGCCAAGGGTAGTAGCACATGTCAACGCAGGTGTCATAACATGGTTTTTCCTCTTGAACCACATCCCCTGGGAGACTACAGTATGCGTATTATGAAACGCCATTTTACTGGTTTGCATTTGTGGACATGCAAGAACTCAGGTCATGCAAGCCAACATGAAGCAAGCGCCCTGCGCAGCCCTGTGTGGACATGGACATACACTACTTGCTTGTGCCAAGTTGTGAGTACGTCCATTTGGGGCCGGGCATATGTCATAGCTTCATGTTGGCGCGGATGGCATGGGCTCTTGCGCACGCACGAGCGCAATCACTTGCAACTACCTTGATTGTACCATTGATACCTGTACTGGTAGTGTTACATGTGCACACGCGTGTCACCTCGTGCTTCTTCTTCTTTGTGCGCTTGCGCAGGCGGATGGCGTCGGCCGCCTCCTTCTCGCGCTGCCGCCGCTCCTTCTCACGCTGCCGCTGAAGCGCCGTGTCGTCGCGCTCCGCGTCGCGCTGGGCAACCCAGTTGTTGAAGTTAGCAGTTGAAGTAAATGGCATGTGCGGCAGCGGCAGGCGCGCAGGCAGTGGCGGACGGTATAAGGGTGCTGTGGTAAGGGGACTTAATATATATATAGCTTCCTGATGGCCAGCATGGCGATGTGGCGCACCGGTTTTCGAGGTCAACTTCTGTGAAAGTGTACTTCAGAAGTATACTAGACGAAGTACTACTAGTAGTATATACTACTTCAGAAGTACTAGTAGTACCTCGAATGACTTCTTGTACGTATCAAAGTAAATGTGTACCAGGTACATACTTCTAAAGTACTGTACATATATTACTGTAGTACATACGTCATATACCTTTAAGTATACCTTTATTACTGTAGTGGTACATGCTTCATTGTCTGGCAGGTAAAAGCAGTACATAGTAGCACCTAGCCATGTCCCCCTAGCAACTCGATGCTACCGCGCACCCGCTTGTCCTACCCCGTCCGCTGCTGGAGCCGCTGCTGCACCATCCCTAATGAGTTCTGCAGTCAGTCGTTTTGTACCGTACTCAAGCACCTGCCAAAGTAATCTACCACGCACATTCGTCCGGCTCCAAACTAGCCTACCATGCAGGCAGGCCGCCGGCAGCCGGCGCGTGGCGAGCAGCTGGCACACACCAACCAGCAGGGGTAGTAAATTCAGGACCGCGAGCGCCCGCCGGCGTGCACATGAGCTGGCGAGCAGCAGGCGTGCGATGATCAGCAGGGAGCGCAAGTTGAGGGCCGCAAGCGGCTGCCGGCGTGCACATGGGCGGCAGCGTGTGGCGAGCAGCCAGACCTTGACGACCGGCACGGGGTTCAAGTTGAGCACTGCGAGGAGCTGCTGGCATGCGCATGAGCTGCAGCTGCCGCTCACATGCACGCCGGCAGCCGCTTGCGGTCCTCAACTTGAGCCCCCTCCTGGTCGTGAAGCACTGGCTGGTCGCCGCACGCTGCCACCCATGTGCAACCCGGCAGCCGCTCGAGGGCCTCAACTTGCGCCCCCTGCTGGTCATTGTGCGCCAGCTGCTCGCAACGCTGGCGCTCATGTGCACGCCGGCAGCCGCCTGCGACTTGCGCGCCCTGCTGGTCGTCGTGTGCCACCTGCTGGCCACGCGCCGGCTGGTCGCGGCTTGCCAGCACCTCGTCTAGTGGTGGCTCACAGCGTATAGACTTTGCATATTATATGCCGTACACAAAGGTACACAGGATGAACATATCACACAGTTTATGTTATTACAGTGTATTTGTGAATACGGCATATACGCTGTATACCGCGCTTTACGGCGTAGAAACAGATTTATACTACGAAGTATGTTACAAATAGACATACGCAGTATTTTGTGTATACATTCCGTATGAAACCCGTTATACACCGTGACCCATCACTAATCTCCTCCGCTGCAACCCGTTATACACCGTGACCCATCACTAATCTCCTCCGCTGCCAGCTGCGGCATGCCGTCCACGAGCTGCTTGTCCAAAAGATGCCACCTCAAGGGTGAAGGGAGCTGACACGTTGCAATGGGTAGGCGCGCAAAATGCTAAGTGCTGCACTTGCGCACACAATCGCAGGCCAGCAGGTCAACAGGCGTTTCGGCCCGCCTGCCTGCGGCGGCTGGCAAAACAGCAGCAGGGTTTGTGGCCCCAAACATGGTGGGAGCCAGAATCTATGTAAACTGCTCTCGAAAGCCTCTATCTGCAATGATAGGTGCAACTGTGCAGCGCACCATACAAAAGACACTGACATGCTACAGTAGTGTCTTTCTTACAGTATGCTCAACAGGAGAACCCTGCATACTGCATGAAAGGCGCACGCATGTCCGCGTCTTTTGTATGGGGTGCTGTACAGTTGCACCCGTCACTGTGAACGGAGGCTTTCGAGAGCAGTTTACCTCTGGCCCCCACCATGATTGGGGTCACAATCCTGCTGTGCTGCCGGCTACCGCAGGCAGGTGGACCGAAGCGCCTGTTGGCCTGCTGGCTTGCGCTTGCGTGCGCAGGTGCCGCACTTGGCAATTTGTGCGCCTGGCAATTGCAACGTGTCCGCTCCTCCACAATTAGGGTTGCATATCTTGGACAAACAGCCCCCGGTACGGCATGCCGCGGTTGGCAGATGGGGGATGCTGGCAGGGCGTGACCAGCCGGCGCGTGGCGAGCAGCTGGCTGATCTGAAGCTAACCTACCCCAAGTTAAAACAACTACTTCTACTACAAAATCTACGTAGTAAGAAGCAAGGCCGATGCTAACGCGCACCTGCTTTTTATCCTCCTGCTGCTGCTTGAGCCGCCGCTGCACCTATGTCTGACCGATTGCTCATGAAGCTTGGGGACCTTTTGGGTGCCTGTTGAAGCAACCGACCTGACACATTTTCTTCTCGCTGCTGAAACCACTCTACCATACAGGCAGGCGGCACCCAGCCGTCTTTTCAGTGAGTGGGCGCCACGGCGCCATCGCGCACCTGCTCCTGCTGCTGCTTGAGCCGCTCATTTCTGCTTGCTTGCGGCACTTCTTATGAGTGGTACTGCTGCACGTTAAAACAACTACTTGAAGTACTACGTGGTATGTAGCAAGGTCGATGCTGCCGCGCACCTGCTTGTTGTCCTCCTGCTGCTGCTTGACCCGCGCACTTCTGCTTGCTTGCGGCACTCCTTGTTGGTAGTACTGCAACTCTGACCGACTACTTGAAGTAGCGGTGGTACGTACTTGAAGTGTGTAGCCAGTTCGATGCTACCGCGCACCTGCTCGTTCTCCTCCTGCTGCTGCTTGAGCCGCCCATTTCTGCTTGCGTGCGGCACTTCTTGTTCATAGTACTGCAGCTTAACGCAACTACTTAACGCAACTACTTCTGAAGTATCACGTGGCACTTCTTGAAGTACGCAGCAAGGTCGACACCACCGCGCACCTGCTCGTTCTCCTCCTGCTGCTGCTTGAGCCACTCATGTCTGCTTGCTTGCGGCACTTCTTGTTACTAGTACTTCAACAAACAACAACTATAACCAACTGCTTGAAGTACTGGTACTACGCTCTTCAGTAATAGCAAGTTCGATGCAACCACGCACCTGCTTGTTCTCCTCCTGCTGCTGCTTGAGCCGCCGCTGCCGCGCCGCCTCCCGCCGCTCATCCTTGAACTGAATGGCCGCAGTGTCGTCCTCCCCCCCCTCAAAAGAAGCCGCCGCAGCAGCCGCTGCCGCACGCAGCTCTGGCATCTTTGGCAGCCGCAGCAGCGCAAAGCCTGTCGCCACCGCTCCCAGGTCAAGCGCGGCAAAGCGGAAGATGAACTGGCACTGGTGCTCCTGTTGGGGGATGGAAGGCGGGGGGGGGGGGAGGCGGCGCTAGGCTGTGGGTATATTTCGAAGTGCCACAACGGTTTGCGGAGGCAGGAGAGTGGGGCTGATGATACCCATGCTACCGGTAACAAGCCCACCTTGTTCTACTTGACGACCAATTTGTAGCTTATCCCCCCCCCAAAATACCGCTCTTTCACTCCACAATTCACTTCTAAAATTTTGAGACTTTCTTGCACTTCCAGTGTGTTGCGTTTACAGGCGCATGGAATGTCGGGTGGGGTCATGTCCGCTGGCGTGAGCAGCCACAGCCAATGCGGGGGTGGTCTTCAACGGACATTCCTTCAACTTCAACTCTTACTGGAAGTTCAGAGTGGCTGTCGCGGGTCACCTGGCCACTGAGCTGCTGCCGTGGAAACGCTGCGCAGGCGGTCGTCGGCGGCGCAGTATGTCACCCGGGCTTCGCTAGTCCTGCTGTGCTCATCACCAGTGCGCTCACTTGTCAGCAAGAGATTGTCATGCTACACGGTGTCGCAAACAAAGCCTGTTGCACAGCGCGGCATTGCACACGCTGTCGCGCGCTCATCAAATACGGCCGCGCGCACCATGGTACCCCTGAGGGTCTTTGCGCACCCAGGAATGCAAGTGAGTAGGTGAGTGCAAGAGTACCACTCATGTAGGCAAACAGCTTCGATACCAGTGCCTGGCGGTGGCGCAAACACACTTCTCAATGGGCGGCAGGGGCCAGTCAGCACCGCGTGCAGGCAGGCAGCCCCCCACGGAGGTATATCAAATGCACTGTTTATAGTAGACCAAAAAAACATAAAGTAGCACTATGCAACTTGCAGCAAGCTGTTGTGTGTGTGGTGCCCCATCCCAGCGTCAGTGTTAAAAAGCTCGTGTCCTGATACATCATAGAGGGTATCAGTGTTGGATTTCCGGAAATCTTTACATCACTCGCAGGGGGGGGGGGCACCACACACCTTAGCTTCTGCTGCAGTTCTGACTACCCAAAAGCACGTTGATTGGCACCCCTGGGGCAACCCGTATTCTTGAAATCCAAAAATAACAGGTTGATCACACAAAATACTTCAAAGTATTTTTTTTGTAGGATTCTCCTAGGTCATGCCAAAACGCACACCTTGTACGCCCGAACCAGGGCCGTAAACGCGCGCGTGCCCTTCTCCAGCAGGTCCCTGTCCGTGCGGACCAGCGCGCGTGCGCGCGTGAGAACCGCCGCATCCTCCGCCCGCCGTGCCTGCTCAGCAGGAGAATCACCCTCGTTGCCCGCGGGAGAGTCACCCTCTTTCTCCGCGGCAGAGTCACCCTCGCCTTCCATGGGAGAGTCACCCTCGCCTTCCATGGGAGAGTCACCCTCTTCCTCAGCGGGAGAGTCACCCTCTTCTGCGCTGTCTTCATCCCCCCCGCCGCCCGCGCCCGCGCCCTCGTCATCGCTGCCGCTACCCTCGGAACAAGCGCCGCTACCAACACCGCTGCCAACACCATCACTGTCGCTGCCGTCATGCGCCACCTGCCTCTCCCCGCCACCAGCAGTGCCGCCGATGCCACCGCCCGCGCTGCCGCTGCCGCCGCCGCTGCGCTCCCGCCCGCCCCTGCCGCTGCCGGCGCTGCCGCCTGCGTCCGCGGGTGGTAGTGCTGCTGCTGCTGAGCTGGATGGCAGCATTTGTTCTGCTGAGAAAGTGTCGCCGAGGGGCTCGTCGGGCGGCATTTCCGTGAGGGGAACGCGCCGTAGGGCCAGGAACTCGATGTAGGCGTCCTCCTGCAGGGGGGGGGGGGGGGGGGGGGGGCATATATATATATTCAGTGCGCACATGAGCAGTTTTTTAGAAGTAGTTGCATTACGTTGCACTTATGGGCGTGCAAGACCCCAGGTCATGCAAGCCAGCGCGAAGCAGTGCCATGCCCGGCCCCGTGTTGACATACTCGCAGCTTGGCACAGTCAACACCAAGAAGTGCCGAAATGAAAGTAGGACAGTTAATGGACCTGGTTCATCGCCCCTGCCTCCATCACACCGAAAGCAGTGGCCATTATACTGGGATGGTAATTTATCCGCGTAGTTACGTCTGCACACATACACACTACAATGTTTGCAAAGCATGGGTCAGGAGACCAAGCGTTTTTGGGAGGGTTGCAAAACTCCGCGTGTTGTCGCATTTTCTGCTCCAAAAGGAGCTTCATATCTCACTTGACGGCTGTGCAAACCATGCAAAAGCACCACATGAAGCGGCCCATATATACGCCACATACGCACACCATAACAACATCCGTTTTTGTTGTAAAGCTGTATACATACGTATCTTCGAAGTACACAGCATATGCACCATGTGCCTATACATGTATATATGCACGCCGCATACTGCCTTCAGATGTACGTTAATTTGAGACCTGACCTCCTAGTAGCCTATTGGCTGCAGGCGCTACACTCTCTACAGTGCACTTCCGACTTAGTGCGGAGCAGTGCCACCTTCCCAGTACGCGGCACTAAGCAAGACCCACAGTAAATCAGATAGGGCATTGTGTGTTGTGATACAGAACCATGTGGCCCTGTGCCAGGTCACTGGAACCCGCTCTCAACCGCATACAAATCGCGAGTGCACTGTACTTCACTTGGAGGAATATGTTTTGGCTACAGGCGTTGCACTCTTTTTGTTGCAAAGCTGTATAAAATACGTACTTCGAAGTACACAGCATATGCACCGTGTGCCTGTACATGTATATATAGAGATCTACACGCCGTGTACTGCCTTCAGATGTACGTTAATTTGAGGCCTCCTAGTAGCCTATTGGCTACAGGCGTTGCACTCCCACCTGCGGCAACAGGAAGGACACACTCTGGCCGGGGCGGCCCGCGCGCGCTGCGCGCCCCACCCTGTGAATGAAAAAGTTGGGGTCCTGTATCGTCGCACACACGAAAAAACAAAAACAAAAAGCAATCAGAGAGATAATAGAGGGAAGGAGAGTCACACGCAGATGAGTTTACCGCTGGGTGCTCCGCTGCAAGCTGGTCGCACGCGCGCAAGATAGGGGGAGGCGATGACCACACAAGATGAATTCTAATTTCATGCTGGGTGTTGAACTTTTCATATATACTTTTCATATATGCATGTAATTTGAAAGAATAGAGAGAAGTAGGACCAAAAGCAGATGCGTTTATGGTGGGTGCAGTGCTGTAAGCTGGTGACCTGTCGCGCACATGCTAAGGATTGAGGGAAGTAAGCAGGACCACACAAGATAAATTCTAATTTTATGCCGGGTGTTAAACTTTTGGGTCTGCTGCCGCAGCGGTGCGGTGTGTGCGCCAAGGCGGCAACGCAGGGGGCTTTGGCACACAACAGTACTTCCGGTTGGTACCGTAGTAGAACTACAGTGTGTGTCTACGCATACTGGTGCTACCACTACATAGGCATGCACCCCAAAAAAAAAGAATTTGTGAACACAGGGAGCTGGGCACACAATATAACTTGCAGATGGCACCGCAGCGGGTTACGATGTGTGTGCACTTCAGAAGTACAAAACCAGTGCCAGGCCTTTACCAATACCAAGTATCAACCAAACATGTATCTATATATGAATGCGCAAACGTGGAATTGGCCGCAGATGAGCACCTACCCACACATGTGCACATGTATAGAAAGTATCATGATGTCAGAAAAAAATGTTGTCGCAGTACCGCTCCTGTGTACCATCGCCTCCCTTTTTGACTACTGACCTAAACTAGCTAGGGTTGCATGCGGCTTGTACCACAGGTGAAGACAAAGAATGTATACTTCGACGTATATGGATAGCGTACTACTGGTTGTAATTGCAAAGATCATAATCCAGAAGCATGGCTAGCACGTTGGTATGAGGTTTGCAGCAAGAAGCTGAAGTTGACTACAATGCGGTGGTTGTTGGTGGGGTAACACTTCAGATGGCCCAACTTGAACTTTGGCAGTAGTTTAGCGGAATGAGAAACAGGAGTAAGAACCAGGAGACAAAAGGGGCTGTGCCTGCCACTTTTGCCTGGAAAGCTCGTGCAAAACGCCGACTTCGAACTTATTGCTCCTGTGATTGCCCGAACCAGTTATGCAGACATTACAGTAGCCTGAACACACATAGCCCGCACGCTCGCCTGAGGGGGCTGGTAGTGACATTTTGCAGTCCACGTCGGGTATGCCAGTTGATTTGTTTTGGTCTTTTTTCACTGCACACACATGTACTTCTAGTGCATACTTCGAAATACAATGCACTACATATACACTTCTGGGGTACATCAAGAAAATGTATCTACTGGTAGTAGTTCCATTGGTGTGCACTTGTCGGCGCAAGACTCCAGGTCATGCAAGCCTGAACAAAACAAAGGCCATGCCCAGCTCCGTGTCGACATATTACTAGTGGTACCGGTACCACTATTCATTTTAAAGACTACGCCGTTTACCACGACCATACACTGAATACAGCGGTGTCGACACGTAGCCTGCTCTGAGGGGGCTTGTACTAAAAGATCCAAGCCATGTCAGGCACGCCGGTGCATGTGTCTTTATGTATTCATAAAAGGCCTGCCACCCGCCTGAGGGGGCTCGTACTGCAGTATCCCGTCCACATCCGGCACGTCAATGCCGCGCGCCGCCACGTTTGTGCACACCAGCACGCCAGTTTTGACTTCAGGAAGTGTGCCATACCATAAATTACTACTTTTATACCATCATAATATTATGCACATTCATAATGGTCTGCCACACGCCTGAGGGGGCTCGTACTGCACATCCAGTCCACGTCCGGCACGTCAATGCCGCGCGTCGCCACGTCCGTGCACACCACTCCTCAAGCACGTGTACTGTATGCATAGCATATGGCACATGCCATACACATGCACTGCATGTACTTCCATGTAAGTGCACATTTACAGATGCAAGCATGTACCATATACTTCGTAGTACTTCGAAGTATGTATACATACTGGTAGTACTTTTGAAGCACAGGGCGTGCCACTCGCCTGAGGGGGCTCGTACTGCACGATCCAGTCCACGTCCGGCACGTCAATGCCGCGCGCCGCCACATCCGTGCACACCAGAACACCACTCGGCGCCGCCAAAAACGCCTCAAACACGCCATTTCGCCGCTTCTGCACCATTTTCCCGTGCAGCGCCAGCACCAGCTGCCCCCCCCCCTCCCCCCCTCCCGCTCCCCCCGCCCGCTCCCCCTGCTTGCGCTTGCGCCCGCCGCCCTCACTGCTGCTGAGCACGCTGTCACCGCTGCCGCTGAGCAGCCCCGCCAGCAGCGCCCCCAGGTAGTCCACGCCCGCACATGTCATAGTGAAGACTATGGTTTTCATGTTGGCGCGGCGGCGCAGGAAGCGCACCAGCGTGCCGAGCTTGCGCTGGGGCGCGCACAGGAGGTAGTAGTTGCGGAGGGATGCGGGGGTCGCCTGGGTGGACGCCGCCGCGTCCTGCGGCGTGAGAAGTTGAAAAGTTGAAAAAAGCAGGCGCCATGTCAGGCGGGTGCGCCGCTCTTGGGGTAGGATAGTAGCCTTTTTGTTCCACTACTATGGTACAGTATATACTGATATACTGCTAGTAGTAGTAGTTGCGGAGGGACGCGGGGGTCGCCTGGGTGGCCGCCGCCGCGTCCTGTGGCGTGAGAAGTTGGTGCGCAGCAGCTGCTGTTGTTGTTACCGGTATTATTTAATTGCTTCAGAAGTACTACGTCGTAGTATAATAAACGTATTTATTTCAGTAATAGGTGTAAATTAATGTTACTTGCAGTATTGGTACCATTTGTGGCACCAAAAATAACGCCCCCCCCCCCCATCGTCCTGCGTTCCAGCTATAGCAAAAGCGCTAGAGTAAAGTACACTGGACTTGCATAATTCGAAGTTTTTCTTTTGGGCCTCAAAGTAACATACCCGCCCACTCTTTGTGGGTCCATCAAAGGACCAACGACCCTGTTCACAAGTTCGACAATGAGACTCGTGCAACCCCCCCCCCAGCGACACAGGCGCGCCTTGCAACGTAGTCCGGAAAACGCACGCCAACATGACATATATGATATCTACAAGCACACGCACTGTCACCTACGCCCCCC